>JASKGM010017524.1:44743-70860 GCA_034509205.1 Ceratonia siliqua
AATCACATTTTATTTTTTCTCTAATAAATAAGAGATTAGAGAGCGAGAAAAATAATGAAATCAGAGATCATCATATAATATGTTATAAATCCATTGCAACACTTTATGAGGATGCTATATAAGAACTTTATTCATAAAATGTTCACACGTTAAAAAAAATTGTTGAATTGTAATATTTGAATTTAAGAAAAAATTTAAATTAAAACATTTAAATATAGATGTAAATATCTTTGAATAGAATTTGATTTGCGTAAATAATAGTCATACTTTACAGCATAATATATAATATGTTAGTATATTGCCAATTTAGCCGCTTCATTTTAGATCAAGTGCTTGTACAAAAGAAAAATTTAGATAAGGTGGTTGAGATGAGAAGAGATACTGAATGGCTATTTTAGTACATTTTAGACTTTTTAGTATTTAAGTACGAGTAATCATATATGTATATAATTTTTTATATTTTATCTTATATATATTATTTTATTATAATTTATTATAATTATTATTTTATAATATATTGAGAGTGAATATATATATATATATATATATATATTATTGTTTGCACTTAACAAACAATTATTATTTGAATGTTTTATTCTTTTGGTAGGTAGTGTACTGAGTGTCCATTTTATTACTGTGGATGGCCCATAATTAAAACCTCAACAGTTGACAACTGTATATAAGTAGAAAATAGAAAAATATTTAAAATGAATAAAAATACCCCCCATCTTTTTTAATTTGCACATTTGTTTGTCATACTAATAAAACAAAGAAAAAAAAAGTAACCGTTCTCTGCTCCGACCAAAAACAGAGAATGTTACTGTTTTTTTTTTCCCCTCTATTAGTTTAGCATCAATGTGTCATCTCGTTAAACTAAGTATAATACAAGTCGGAAGACAAATAAACGTGAAAATTAAAAAAGAAGTAGTTGAGAATTTGACTTAAATAGTTGAGACGATAGGAATTCGTTAAAAGGGTTGTTCTAATATCTTACGGTTAGAAACAAAAAGTAAAATAATAAAAAATTAAATAGTATCATTAGTATAAAATAGTAATATATATACCATAACTTTAAGAGTAATATACAAATTTTATATAAATGATTAAATTAATTATATATGAATATAATAACAAATTTAAATATAATTATTTTAATAATTTATGTAAAATTATAATTTTTTTTTTTTTTTTACAAATAGCATTAAGTTTACTACAAAGTTGGTTAGAAACGTCTCGTTCTGGTGTTTGCAACCAAGTCAATCCGATGAGGAATTTTTTTTTTTTAATTTTAAAGATAACCACCTCCATTTCTGTAGTCACTTCAAATAGGTATCGACATGTTCTGCAGGAAGAGTTCCTGCAAATGTTACAGTGACCGGCAACATTCTAATCAATGGGAAGAAGAGAAACCTTTGTTGCAGAGAGGTGGTAAGATAGCCATAAAACTGCTTCATATATTCACGTTATGATGCATAATTATTGAAGTGAGATAATTCTTACTGAGAAAAAAAAAAGAACAAGAAGAAAGAAACCAGGGTTCGTTATTAGTCTTTCACTTGGTTTTAAATATTCTCATAAGAAGTTCAACTCATGTATCTTTCTTGGATTTTCAGTCTTACGTCGCTCATGAAGAATATTTGTTGGGAACTTTGACAGTGAGAGAAACCCTCACATATTCTGCAAAAATTAGGCTTCTTTCTAAAATGGGCAAAGAAGAGATAAGTAAGGTGGTAGAAGAAACAATCATGGAAATGGGTCTTGAAGAATGTGCAGATAACAAGATTGGGAATTGGCATTTCCGGGGAATTAGTAACGGTGAAAAGAAGAGACTTAGCATTGGGCTTGAGATTTTGACAAAGCCCCGTGTCTTGTTTCTTGATGAACCCACCAGTGGACTTGATAGTGCCTCAGCTTTCTATGTGATCCAAGCCCTAAGCGACATAGCTCGTGGTGGGAAAATAGTTGTCTGTTCCATTCACCAGCCGAGTAGTGAAATTTTTTATCTTCTTGATGATCTGCTCTTGCTCTCGGGCGGAGAAACTGTTTATTTCGGCGAAGCAAAGATGGCTCTAGAGGTAAACAATTTGAACAAAAGAAGTGGGTCCCAATAGTCCTACTTTACTGATATGTTTATACTTTGTAAACACCTGATTTTGTCGGAAACTTGGTTTACATATTTTTTAGAAGAGCGGACTAGTTTATATAAGAAAATCTCAAAATTTAGTTGAAATAGTCTCTAATTGAATCTTCAGAGCAGTTTTTTGCTAATGCAGGGTTTCCCTGTCCAACCAGAAGAAATCCTTCAGATCATTTCCTTCTATGTATTAATTTGGACTTTGAATTGATTACTGCTGCTTTATTACCACGCCAATCAAGCCTTGTAAGTATGGGACTTGTAGCTTGTTCTTTTAAAAAACGATTGTCATTCTTCTGAATGTAAATTTGGTCTTTGACAATGACAGTTAACATCACCAAATTCTGCAAGGGGCATGAAAACAGCAGAGATTAGAGCAACCCTCATTGAGAGTTACAAAAGTTCAGAGCTAATGATCAATGCAAGAAAAAGGATTCAAAAATTGAAACCCAATGTATGAAGTTGTTAGTCCGTATTTATCATGTATATTTACAAATATTTCTTGATGCAAGTCCTACCTTCATTATTCTTATAATACCTCTTCTCATATTTATCCATTACAAGATCACTTAAAAGAGAAATTCTTAAATAGACTCGATTTATAAAAATTATATATAGACTAAGTCAATTTTGGCCAAAAAGAAAAATATATATCAAGTCAATCATTAATAGATATGCAAGTATGTGAGGCACATTTTTCATCAGATTTACAACTTACATATATGTCTATGCATGATTAAATTGGTCTATATATATTTTTTGTACATCAACTCAACCTGAGAATTTCTCCCCTTAGAAACTAAGCACTCTTGTTGTCTTTTCTAGATTAGACCTTTTGTTCTATGCCCTACTGATAGATTTGAGAACAATCAACGTTGCAGGAAGAAGAAGTAATTGAGTCCAACACAAGAGGCACTAGCAGCTGGTGGAAGCAACTTTGCATACTAACCCAGCGATCTTTCCTAAACATGACTAGGGACATGGGCTACTACTGGCTGAGGATGATATTTTATGTACTGATATCAGTAAGTGTTGGGACCTTATTTTATCATATTGGTACAGATAACAACTCAATCTTGGCTAGAGGGAAGTGTGTATCATTCATCTACGGATTCATGATTTGTTTGTCTTGTGGAGGATTACCATTTTTCATTGAAGAATTGAAGGTAAAGAATTAGCCCTTTTTCTATAGGAACTACTGAAAGTCGTATTGCATTCTGTTCTCTATCTAATCCCAACAAAATTTTAGGTTTTCTATGTTGAAAGGTCCAAAGGGCATTATGGAGAGGCTGTGTTTGTACTATCAAACATTCTATCATCGTTCCCTTTCCTCGTTTTTATATCGCTCTTCTCGGGAACAATCATATACTACATGGTGCAATTTCATCCGGGTTTTACTCATTGGGCATTTTTCTGCATCAACTTATTCTGCTGCCTGTCAGTTGTTGAGAGCTGCATCATGGTTGTAGCCTCAGTGGTGCCCAATGTCCTGATGGGCATAGGCACAGGAACTGGTGTAATTGTAAGCAAAATCACTTTCTTTGCTTTTCAAACAACCAAGTTTTTGAGAGAACTTGATCAATTTCATTGGTTGTGACTGCAGATCTTTATGATGATGTCTTCCCAAATCTTTAGACCGCTGCCTGACATTCCCAAGTTCTTTTGGCGCTACCCCATGTCCTACCTTAGTTTTGCTACTTGGGCAGTACAGGTACGAAGTCCAGAGTTTATGGAAATTTAATTTTCAAATCCATCAAAATAAAACCAAACATATAACATTAATGCTAATTACATCACAAATTGTATATGAATCTCTCATATGGTAGCTTCTGAGTTTAATCGAATAAAGTTGAAGGAGTCGTTTGGTATACCTTTGTTCTCCAAGATGCTTGTAGTAAAAGGGTATCAAAGATGCTTGATATCATATAAGATATTTGGGTGTCATTGGATGACATCATTTTAAGTGGTGTCCATACCACTAAAAAAAATTTATATCCCTTAATTTTTAGCTTTATTAATTTTGATAAAATGCTAAATATATTATTTTTTGACCATGGTATTGGCTATATGAGATACCAATATGCTAAATAGATCTTAAGTAAATGTTAAAAGAAAATTGTTTGAGGAACATTACTTAATATAAATACACCGGAACAAAGGTTTATATCTTTTCCTCTTCCTAATGATACTAAAAAAGAAACAGATATAAGCTGCAATTGCTAGCACTAAAAACCAATGGATGAACTTCCTTCCTACTGCTGGGTAATGATACTTTTGTCTTGTTCTTTTCAACTGCAGGGACAATACAAGAATGACATGTTGGGGCTTGAATTCGATCCTCTGCTACTTGGTGACCAAAGAGTTAAGGGAGAAAAAATCCTAGAGTTGGTATTTGGGGTTCCATTAAATCATAGCAAGTGGTGGGACTTAACAGCATTGATTACCCTATTATTACTTCACAGAATGCTCCTTATCTTGGTACTTAGGTATTATAATAGACCCAAATCAGCCTTGCTTTGGTTTTATGCCAAGGTAAGTCTACACCAGTTTGCTGAAAGATTTTCAACAAGTAAGAAGCCATCTATCTCTTCCAAGAAACAACATGCTCCCTGTCCATTATCTTCTCAAGAGGGTCTTATGTCTCCAAATTTTGCAGTATGATGTCTTTTAGTATCATAATGTAAATCATAAACTCTGATCTTTGAGCATCGTTAATTTAAGATCCCATTATGCTTATAAATTGGTTGATAGTATATGCTAGTTCAAGGATTGAGATCCTTTCATTTGATTTACATTTTCCCTACTATATTTTGGGTAACCCACAAAGATTAAAGAATAAAATCTTGGAAATTAATTGGAAGCGATGCGGTTGAAGTTTGAAAGGAAGCACATAACAACATGTCTGCATTGTTTCAATTTGCTGAAGACTTGGAATCGCCTAGATCCTTCCAAGTGATGAACCCATGCAACTTCCACAATATTTAGCTTGTGGTAATTGCCTCCACCTTGCTGATACTTGAACTTCCTTTTCGGGTTGGCTTCCTGAAAGAATTCACAGAGGATTAATGGCGTGTGGTCTGAGCCAAATGGGTCAAGATGAATGACTCTCTGCTGCAGCCATGTAAACCATTGGAGAGAGGCCACAAGGATCAAGCACTTGTTGAATATTATCTAGAGTAAATTATTCTCTCATAAATACTTTAATTACACTATTATCTCTTTTATTATAAAAATATATATGAATCTCTATTAAAAGTTAAAAAAAATACTATAACTTAAACCAATTTTAAATTTAAATGTAACTAAATCATTTATATGTCTAACATAACTTTTGAGGACATTTAAATTTGTCAATTATTGATTATAAAAAACTTTTAAAAATTATTCAATATATTTAAACCTTTAAACTTGCCTATTATTAATTATAAAGAACCTTTTGAAAATTATTTAATGTATATTTATTTCTTCTTCTATATCAATATTACTAAGAGAAAATAAATAAATAAATGATTTGAGTTTTACAAGTTTTTTTTTCGTTTTTTTACAAAGAATATTTTAGACATATAAATGATTTAACTAAGATTAAATTCAAAATTAGATAAAGTTATATTTTTTTAACTTTCAAGAGAGGTATGTATATATTTTCAGTATAGAGGGGATGACTGTATAATAAAGGCATATCTTAGGGGAAGAAAAAGTAATTTACTCTATTATCTACCTTGTCATGTCTATTATTCCATGTAAATGAAGGCCCTAAAATATTAAATTTGTGAAATCCAGTATCATGTAAAAATTTAGGTACAACTTTATCATAGTGATATTGAAATGGGACACCTTAATTTTTTTTCTTGTCTTAAAATCTCATTAAAATTTCCTTTACTTAAAACTGAGCAAGCTGCAATACAACGCTGCAAGTGGAAAAAATGATTCTCACCCAAAGAATCATTAGTGCTTAAATATACCCCCACAAAATTCCATAATGCATCAAAATTAAACAGTTGTCTACCTTTGTAGTGAATAAAAAAATTATCATACTCTGCTACTTGAATTAGAAAACTTTTGTTCTATCATAAAGCAAGTCCTCATGTATATCCTTGAGGATCTACTGAGTGAGTATTTTCAAAGCCACATTAACTAGCTAGCCTCATAATCATTGGATTGCAGTTTTTAGTTTCACATAAAAAAATTACAGAGGGAGAATGATATTTTACCATCTCTTTGAGGTGTCAAATTGTCAGGGGGTTCCCTAAACCCTGACAATTCCAAATCAATATTCTCATTGGCCACTTGGGAGCCATTTGAGGCTAGCTACCTCTATCTTATCACAGTTAATACCCAAAGGCCCTAAACACTGACTTTTCCTTCCCTGTACCTCAGTTTCCATGGATCTTTTCAAGGTTTTCACACTTCAGCAATCCCAATTAAGTTAGAGGCAATAGCTGAATTTTCTTTCTTTAATTGTGTTAGGAACCTAATTTTCTCATTATTGTTAATTTCTTAAATTATTGCTATTTTTCTTTTACTCCTTTAATTACATAGTTTCTTATTATGTAGTTTTCCTAATTTTCAGACTCCTAGTCTATATATTGTAGATGCCATATGAATATTTTATCATCTATGAAATATTTGGCTTAAGGCCTTTTGGAGGATACAAGCCCCTCGAAGTGGTCACCTATCTCTTCTTCTTTTGCTTTATTTTCTTATTTTCTTGCATTAGAACCCTTGGGTTCTTATCATTTGGTATTAGAGAAGTAATCCTTGGATGCCACTGACGTGACAAAAAAAGAAGGATTGCGGAGTAGTCAATTTGCAATCATACATAATGACTTTTGGGCAATTTGTTGAGTCCCAAATCGAAGCTCGGCTTAAAGCAAAATTCAATAAGATGCTTGAGGATTTTAAGACTTCTAGGCTTTCAACACTTGATAGTTCCATCTAAAGACCTCCTAAACAGTCATAAGGATTCTATAGACGTTGCTTACCATATCTCCACCATAACTTTATATGCACTCTTTATAAACAGACCAAAAATAAATAAAGACTGCCTCAACATGTTCTGTGGATATACTAGCCGTTTGGATAGCTTTTTCTGAGTAGAGGCAGCTTAATTTTTTTTTAAAAAAATAGTGATTATTCAATTTATGGGTGTTTGGGAAAACTTATTTTTAGTATTTTTTTTAAATAAGTAAGAAAACTTACTCTTTTTAGAAATCGTAATTTATAATTTCTAAAAAAAGTAAATCTAATGAAAGAGTAAAATTTATTTTTGAACAAATACATCTTTAAAATATTTTTGAACAAATTTATCTTTAAAATATTTCATAAATTATTTAAAAAGTATTTTTATATGTCATTTATAGTAATTTTACCTACATCAAAATATTTTTATATTTTCATTCAAACACAATATATTTTTTAAGTATAATCACTTTTTTGTAATTTCATTCAAACACTAAATACCTATTTTTTTTTTAAATCACTTATACATAATTACATTCAAACACATTAGAAGAAAACACTAAATACCTATTTTTTAACACGTCATGAGTCAACTCATGTCAAAGTCTTCTAGTTATGTTGCCAAGGATCATTTTGAGGGACATAGTGGACGACAACGAAGAGAACATGAGACTAGCTTTCCGACCATATGAAATTAAAAATTCCATGCTGGGAAGGTGGAGATCCAATGGGATGGATCTCGAGAGTAGAAATTTTTTTTCGCTTCCATCACACATCATAAGCTTCAAAGGTAGAGATAGTCACAATTAATCTTGATGGGGGATGCAATACAATGGTATGATTGGGAAAATGTAGAGAAAAAGGAGTTACCACCAATTAGAAGGATAATTGGAATTCTTAAAAGTAGACGTCTTTAGAACCAGAGGAAGGGTTCAAAAGTCTAATTACGAGCAGGGAAGGTATTAAACACGCTACAACGTTCACCCTAAAGATGGTTACCCTAGATCATGTATGCTTACTTTTAATATAAGTAATTACCCTATTTTATTAATACAATGAAAAAAAGATAAAGGCTAAAAGAACTACACTTACTAAGTAAGTGCATACGTATCCAAAAAGGGATAAAGGTCCACGTAGTTCAAGAATAATTAAAGAATTTGATTAGGTGCGATGTGTGTTCCCTCCCCTGGAGTGAATTTTAGACAATGTGGGAGAATATACTTCCACTCATAGTTCAAGAAAGCATATTAGTATGAGAGTATAAAACTCTTCTTATAGCCTAAGAAAATACAGCAATGTGAGAGTATAAAATTCTACTCACAGTTCTAGAATAATAGATTAGTGTGGGAGAATGAACCTCCATTCACAGCCTAAGGAAGTAGAACAGTGTGGGAGAATTGACTTTCATTCACAGTCTAAGGAAATAGGAATGTGTGGGAGAATATACCTCCACTCATAGCCTATGGAAATTGAAGTGATCCTTGAATCACTTTTAAAAGAATGGAACAAAATGGTCCCTAAAATTATTTGAGGAAAGATCGTGTTCTTTGTTAAGACCATTAAGGTCTACATATCCAAGTAGACTCTAATTTCAAAGTAGATCTTTGAAACCCAAATTAATTTAAGGATGGATCATTGAGTCCTGAAATGTTCCTTTACATGTTTAGTTGATAATGAATTTTCATTTAAGGTCTAAAGTGACAATTCTAAAATTAAAATTGAAAGCTATGAAATAACACATGCAGATAGTGTATGTGTCTAGAAGAAATAACCAAATAAAACAAGAACAATAAAAAAATCATGTAATCCGCACACCATTAAACATATTATTTATAGATTGAAAGATAAAACCCGTTTATAGATTCCCGTATTGCCCATTGCATTTCATAAATCTCATAGGCTCCCAATTACAAATTTTGTACAATAAGATGCCCTCAATCCAAATCAAGAGAAAATCAGAATATATTCCAAGAACAGCAATGATAAGAAAAAAATATAAAAGTAAGGACCTAATTCAATTAGCTTGTCTTTAAATTAAAAACCATTATACTGTATACAATCATTAAAACAAAAATACCAAAGGAGCTAAATATTAGAAAGCAAGCAAACTAACACTGAGTAATACATATTTGAATCGAACATTAATTCAACAGCTTTTTCACTTTTTAACCCACAAATGCTTAGGAATCAATATTGAAAATTTACATAGGCAGAGTCAAATTCAAACCACAAAACTTTGAATCATTCAGAATTCACCTCAAAACCAGGTTAAACTCAAATCATTTGAATTTTTGGAACCAATGAAATTTAAAGGACCAAGCAGGACACAAGCCAACTAAGATTAGCACTAGTTGTTCAACAAGAATTATAGTAAAATCAAACCCACATAGCAACATGAACCAGTGAAAATAACTAGAGTAATGAGCCATAAATCAAACAGAGATGACATTAATAATACTATCCTGCCAAATATTGCTACAGCCAAATCAAATGTAGAATATCATTAAATATCTAAACTCATATTTGTTCAGAATAAAGTGGGTGCCAGAGTAAGCCAAAATACCAAGTTTCTGTATAAGATTAAACTCATAGCATAGAAATCAAAAGAATTAAACAAAGTCACTAGGGAATTCCTAAAACCAAATAACTTAAACTATAACAAAAAAGGATTCAATGAAGTCGAACTTCCATACATCAAGAGCAACACTGAAATTCAAAACCAAATCAAGTGACTAAAATCTTGGAGAACCTACTGAACATTCATAGTAAACAAGCCCCTAATAACCGAAACCACAAGCACTATAACTAAAATAATCACAAAATTTGTGTCAAAGGAAGAAAATTACCCAGTTATAGATTCAGTAACATCCAATACTCTTCTTATCCGAAATTCCTACTGTGCTCCAAATCGCATTTCTTCACCAAGGAGTTCTCCAAAAAAAGCCTAAAGAATCCTTGAATTACCAATGATGTTTTTCGATCTTTCAAAAACTCGTATGATCTTTTTTTGATCCCCTAAACTTGTCTCCTTGGCACCTTCTTATAGCCAGCCAAAGAATCAAATCCCTATGTCCATTCCCTCCCCCTAAGGCGTTAAAGATGAAACGAAAAAGGCAAGTGAACTTAGGGGTTCCTTTTAGAAGGAGATGCCCTGTGAAAAATCTGTGATCTTTGTTGAAGATTGGAGAGCAATTAAGGAAATGGTTGGTGGTGGCTGTGGCGTAGGAGAGAAAGGAGCTCCTTCAATGGCTAAGGTTCAAGGCCAATGAAACCTAGGTCAAATGAGGGGAGGTGGGTTGGATTGGGTCACCAAAGAGGGCTGGACTAGGTTTCATGGATTTGGGCTGAGGCTCATGGGCTGATGGTGAGCTTGAATTGATTTAAGGGGATGATATTTGGGAAAATGGGCTTTTGAACTAAAATATAAAAGAAGGAAAAGGTCTTAAGGGAATTGGGCTAAGTTGGAGGATAAATTCAGTAAGGAGTCACACGTGTTAACAAAGGTGTGGGCATTGAGGTACAAGTTGTCAATACTAGTCCCTCACCAGCCAAACTTCCTATCAAACACCTAACATAATAGGAGCTAAAGGGAAAATCTTCAAAGGGGCTGTGTTGGCATTGTGACGAAAAGTGGCATAGGAACCACTGTTGTAAGCATAGGAGTCTTTTAGTGATTGAGCCTACTGATGAGAATTAATGGTTTCCTGAAGCTTCAACCTATTACTATTCTAATTGATATTGATAGTACTAGTAATTTCATGGATATTAAGATTGCTAAAAAGCTTATCCAATACAACCATGTGAACTTTTAATGTGAAAGTTTCATATGGGAGAACTTTGACGTTTTAAGGTAGATTTTCTAAAATTAAATTATAGTCACCAGCCACATTAAGGGCAAGCTTTGCGGAGGTGTTACTATAATCACCAACCACATTATTTTTGACCCATTCCGAAATATTCGCTAAGTTTCCAAAATTTCTGAAATCTTGAGGACAAGACCATTTTGAAGGGAAGACGGATATTAGGAACCTAATTTTCTTATTATTATTAATTTCCTAAATTAATGCTAATTTTCTTTAATTCCTTTAATTATTTATTTTTCCTATTATGTAGTTTCCTAATTTCCAAACTCCTAATCTATATATTGTAAATGCCAAATGGCTAGTTTATCATCTATAAAATATCTGGCTTAAAGTCTTTTGGAGGATATCTTTTGAAGGACATGATCCTTTCGAAGTGGTCACCTTCACTTTTTCTTCTTCTCTATTTTCTTATTTTCTTGCATTAGAACCAAGCGTGGACCATCCTTATGTGATGAGGGGATATACCCCTCAAAGATTTCAAATTATTTTTAATATTGTAATATTTTTTATTTGTTACAAAATCACAAAATAAGATAAGTTTCCCCAAAAGTCCCACCTTAATGCCAACTATGAGTACACCTAAGTACTTAACATTTTCTTACACGCAAATGCAAATACGCAATCCTTTCCCTCCATTTATCATTATCACACCTAGTCAGCAAAAGTTGGAGTCTTGGAGACTTACAGCATAACATTGAAACTTTGGAAGTTTGGAAGCGGTGGAACCATGGAACACGAAGTGTGAATGAAGGAAAAGCAACAACACTACCAGGGATCACTTTGAAGTTATACAAAAAATAAGAAAGTTTTTAACTTTTGTGGTTTTGACTTTAGATTTTGCTATTATTTATGATTTTTGGTTGTGTCTATTTTCTTTAGTGTTTCTAGTTTGGGATTTTAGTGGGGTTTTGATTCATTAGGGAATGGAATTAGATGCTTGAATTTCAGTTAAGTTTCTGATTGAATGTATTGGTTTTTTTTTTCTAGTGTGATGTTGATTCTAGAAGCTGGAGAATTATATTTGAGTTTATGTATATCTATCTCTTCATTTTTTGAATTTTTTATTATTCTTTTTTTATTTTTCATTTTAGATCTAATTAGTTTCACACATGGGAAAGCTCAGAACCATTGACACATTCTTTAAAACAAAAGATGAAAAAATCTAGATGTTTCTACAACTCTTTCATCAGACCTAAATCCAACTGTTAAGCTTTCAAATATTAATCCTTTAAGTATCGAACCAATTGGTAACTCCATACGCCCACGACTCAATGCTACACAAATGGATTCTTTTCATATAGAAAGAGATACTAGATCACATCCATTACTTTAGGGATTTCATACAAATCAAAGAGATGAAATTCGTCAAGCTTATCTCAAAGGTGGGCCATATCAACCAAAGCTTGCACAATATCCATTTTCTAGTGGTGTGAATCAACTTCGCTAGTTTCAATCTTCTTAGTTTGAACTATATCCTTCTTCATTGGAGTATTCTATAGAACATGATGCTATATATTATTTGCCATGCTACCTTTTTGGTAAGCCATCTTTAGGCCACCCATGTTCAAATGTATTCATTGAGCATAGTTTCAAAAATTGGAAGAAAGTAAATAATGGAGCAAATTGTCTTCTTTTGAATCACATTGGCAAAAGTCCCAGTTCACCTTAGTATATTGCTATGAAATATTGGGATGGCTTGATGAAATCATCACAAGATATTGATATACTTATCAAAAGGCAAGCTTTAGTAGAAACTGAGAATAACCAACTTAGACTCAAAGCTTCGATTGATTGTATCAAATAGTTGACATTTCAAGCTTGTGCATATTGGGGTCATGTCATGTGCCCAAAATTCGGTCAAGATGAAAGCCCAAGTTCAATGAATCAAGGAAATACTATTGAAATGTTGAAGCTTTTAGGATTTACAATGACAATGTTCAAAACTTATTTTGGAGAATGCTATAAGGGTTGCAAAGTATACATCAAGGAAAATTTAAAAAGACATTCTACATATTCTTGCAAATAAGATGAGAAATTAAATTAGAGAAGAGATAAGAGATGCTAAATTATGTATCCTTATTGATGAAGCTCGGGATGAATCCAAGAAAGAGCAAATAGATATTGTTTTTAGGTATGTTATAAGGGATGGTTTTGTTCAAGAGAGGTTCTTTGATCTTGTGCTTGTTAGTGACACTAGTTCAATGACTTTGAAGAAAGAGTTAGTGCCTATCATTTCCCTCCATAATGTCCAACTTGAAAATATTCGAGTTCAATGATATGATGGTGCTAGCAATATGTGAGGTGAATGGAATGGGCTACAAGCTTTATTTCTTAATGATTGTCTATATGCATATTATGTTCATTGTTTTGCTCATAGGTTGCAATTAGCCTTAGTTGCTGCTTCAAGAGAAATTTATCCAAATTCTTGAATTTTTATACAGTTGACTTCTATTGTAAATATTGTTGGTGCTTTTTACAAATGACATGATCAATTATAAGAAGCTCAAGCAATTGAAATTGAAAAAATGATTGCACTTGATGAACTTTAAACAGATAGAAAGGAAAATCAAGTTGGGACTTTACAAAGAGCTGGAGATACTTGATGGGGCTCTCACTTTACTTCTATTTGTAGGTTAATGATAATGTTTTTGGAAACTTGCATTATTGTCAATAATATTATTGATGAAGGGGCCACTTATGTACAAAGAGGTGATGCTTATGCTGTTAGTAAAGTATTACTATCAGTTGAGTTTATTTTCACATTGCACTTGATGCATGAAATCATGAGAATCACTAATGATCTTTTCCAAGCATTACAACAACATTCTCAAGATATCTTGAATGCAATGCATCTTGTTTCTACAACACAATTGAGAGATGATGAATGGTCTAATTTACTTGAGAATGTGAAAGAATTTTGTAGAAAACATGAGATTGAGATCTGGAATATGGGTTCACGATATATTTTAGATAGAGGTTGATCTCGTCAACCAAATGTAACTGTGAAGCATCGTTTTTTAATAGAAATATTTCTATCAACAATAAACTCCCAATTACAAGAGCTGAATAGAAGATTCAAAGAGTCAACAATGGAATTTCTAACTTTAAGCTTTGCTTTAAATCCTAATGGCAATTATAAGTCATTCAACATTGAAAACATATGAAAGCTAGCATTGAAGTTTTATCCTAAAGATTTCACTAAACAAGAAAGAATTAATTTGAAGTTTCAATTGTCTCACTATGAGCTTGATATATGTAATCATCCAGATTTTCACAATATTCTTACACTTTCTTAATTATGCCAGAGATTGATGGAAACAAGAAAGTAAAAAACATTCCACTTGATTGACCAATTAATTTGCCTTGTCTTGACTATTTCGGTACCTACAACTATAGGAAGAGCTTTTTTAGCAATACAAACTATCAAAACAAGACTCCAGAATAAAATGGATGATGAGTTTCTTGCAGATAATTTAGGTGTGTACATTGAGAAAAAAATTGTCACTACTTTTAGCACAAACTCCATAACAGTTGAATTTGAATCAAAGAAAAAGCGTCGAGCACAACTCTCTTATAGAATGATTGTAAGTAATTCTTTATAAACAATAATTCCTTTTGGTTTGTATATTATGCATTATATTTGACTATTTTGAGTTTTTAATTGTTGCATATGATTAATATATTTTTATTGATGTGTTTAATTTTTCCTCTTTAGTCCAAATAAAAATGGTCTAGGTCCGCCCCTGATTAGAATTGGTTATGACTTGTCACATTAATTTGTCACATTTATTTTGAGGGCTATTAAAATTTTTTTGTCCTGGCCTTTCACGTGTTGTATAGAGGTCAAGGACAGTTGCACAGTTTTGTCTACTCCACCCTCCTCGTCATGTGGGCTATCTGAAGCCTTATGGCTATTTGATGCAGTGCTTTCATTCACTTTATTGTGCACAAGTGGTGATATGTTAATTGGTACCATAAAATCTTCTTTCTTCATCATCTTCAATCCCTTTTCTTTACTCACCATGACATTTTCTTGAATATCTATAGAATCATTAGTTTGGGCATATATTATATTGATAGGGGTGCTGAGTTATGTTGAATGGTAAATTAGACACCTAATTCTTTAGCCCAACAAAACAGGTCCAACCACCAGGGCTAAGAAGCCATTGCCCCTCTTGTCAGCTATAAATACCCCCTCCCCAAGTATGAAGAGGACTTTTGATCTCCCTCACTTTTATTACCACCCCTTTGCTCGGCTAGCTCTAACTTGGGCTTTGGAGACTGGGTAACACCTACCCGGCTTTGAGCTTGCGTGTTCTCTATTTGAAGGAACTGACCTGACCAGATACCAACCCCACCACTGTGTCAACAGCACAGGCAACGACAAGCATAATTAGGATTTAGGAGTACCACTAAGCCAAGTATGTTCTTATCAAATGAAGTTGAAAATATTTTATTTATTAACAAAATATTTATATAAGAAGTATAAACTAATTTTGTTTGTTAATTGATTACTATATTATTCTTTCATAAATTGTTAACATATGATAACTATATAAAATATTTAAAAATATATTTAAATTATACAAATTCTTTATACTATACTAAAAAATATGAATAAAGACTTTAACTATTAAAAATATTATAATTTCTAAATATACATTATTTTACCATATTTGTATACATATAAATGATTTTAGGAATAAATTAACGATTTGATACCCTAAATATGTATTTTATATCAATTTGGTCCCTCAATTTTAAATTCTCTTAATTTAGTCCCTTCGTTTTACTTCTATCTTCAAAGTGGTCCTCTATTAAATAATGTTAATAGAATTATAACCTAGACTTATTCTGTTAGTTTCGTCTAATCCTAGGTGTCATTATTAATTGAATTTGACTCATAAATTGCTTTATTAGACAAAAGGTAATCATCCTTCTATATCTCTCCCCTATTCTTTTCTTCTCCAATTATTTTTTGTAGCACTCATTCCAGTTTCATAGATGTAGGTATAACCACACCATAACCATAATGGTCACCATTTCAACTGTTCTTCTTCACCATTCATTCTTTCTCTCCCATTTTCCATACAACTATGACTTTCTCCTTCAAAATCAAACTCATTTTCTCTATTTTTAGAACTAAAAACAGGACAAGTTCAAGTCATTTATGCTTCAAAATGGAATGTTATAACAGACAACATAGTTCTCAAATCTCTAGATGTATAGGGAGAAGGAGATAGGTCTGCATATAGTCCAATGTGCATAATTTCATAACCTAGGGCAACTGAATGGAACAAGAACCTTTTACAATTTCACTAATACATATCTCAAAAGAGAAATGGAACCAGCATTTCTTAATCAGTCTGCTCTTCACTTATTTTATAGTTACAACTTACAAAGAAAACAAACACCTAATTTCTAATTTCTCTTGACCTATAAGCTATTGATAAGTGCATATTTTGTCAAGTTTTATGATAAATTCTCTTGCATTTAATTGCTTTGTTCTTAAGTTTCTTGTGTTCTTAGCTTAATTTTATATTTTGTGGGTGTTTTGAAGTGAGAATGCAATTATGAGAACTAGTGAGTCATGTTGGCATGCTTTGGAGCATTATATAAGAAAGTAATTGGGGAAAAGAGCTCAAAATTCCTATTTTGGGTCAAAAGTCCAAGAGCCCAATGCCCCAGCGCCTATCCTTGGGCACTGCAGTGCTTAAACTCGAAGAAATTTGTTTCTAGACCTGAGAGTTCAGTGCCTCCGCCCTTAAAATACGAAGACCTCACCTCCAGGGCTCATGTCCGTGGCACTGGAAAGAGCATGATGTCGGGGCAAAGGAGTAGACAACCCACTCTTCAACTATTATCTTCACTCTTCCTCATCGTCAATGCCCTTAGCCTTCTCCATTTCAGCATCTTTCTCAACTTTCTTCTTCTCCAACTCTGCTTGGTTGAAATTCTCTTTATATGCTTTCTGAAACAACCTTATAAGATTTAAGAGAGTTGCAATAACTATAATCATCAAACTAGCAACAAGTAAGAAGCCAGCTTAAGCATTACATAACATATCGCTATTGTTTTTAAATATACAACATAAGCACATAAAAGGATTGTCTAGTCCTCTTATTGATTTTTCCCTTCTATCTGATTATTCTCTCTCCCTCTGCACCGCTATGTCCATTTTCTTCCTTTCTCTCACTGTAGTGCCTACACAAGGATCCAAGGACAGTCATTTCTATAACTAGTCAAGAGATTTGGGAACTATGTTGTATTGTATTATCTCTTTATATCATTCAATTTTGAAGCATAAATGATGACTTGAACTTGTCCTATTTTTAGTTTTGAAAACAGAGAAAATGAGTTTGATTTCGGAGGAGAACATCATGGTTGCAATGAAAAAAGGGAGAGAAAGACTGAAATGGTGAAGAATAAAAATTGAAATGGTGAACGTTATGGTTATGGTGGGTTGTACTTGCATCTATGAAACTACAATGGGTGCTGCAGAAAATAATTGGAGAAGAAAAGAAAAGGAGAGAGAAAATATAAGGATGGGAGAGGAAGGTGAAGAATAATTGCCTTTTGTCCAACAAAGTGATTTAAGTCAAATTTGGTCAAAATGACACATAGGATTAGATGAAACTAACAGAATTAGTTTATGTCTAATTCTATTAACATTATTTAATGAAATGACAAATGGAAGTACAATTAAATGACTAAATTGAGATATTTTAAAATTGAGTGATCAAATTGGGAGATAATATATCTTTAGACGATCAAACTGTTAATTTACTATAATTCTCATAATATAAAAAATATTATATATATATATATATTTATATTTATATATACCCACGCATTATATATTTTTATATGTAAGATTTAGAATAGTTAATTTTTTTATATAATTGATGTCATCCAGTTTTGTTGGTTAACGTGTGACCTGACAACCTATCCAAGTCATGGTTCAAACTAATTTTAAAATACTGATTATTACCGACCATATGCATTTGATATTTTCTTTTTGTTGTTATGAATGTTTTGATCAATCTAGAAATAGTAATCTTTACATTAAATTAATTTTTAATGTACGATAAGGGGGGAAGACTACGATAAGGGATGAGAAAACAAAACTAGAAAGGTTTGTATCATAGAATTATTCAATAATACAATATTGAAAGTGCCTTAATTATGTATGGCAAAATTATATAAGGTAGTCAAATTATATAATGTAAAAAAAGAGAGTAAAATACTTTCCTCTCCCTTGAGAGAGACTTTAATTAAATAACTCTCCCTTATATTTTAAAAGGATACACTTAACTTCACTTAAACTAACTATGTTAAGAATATTCTATAAAGATTTTTTTTCTTCTAAAAATTAACAAATTAAAATTACAAAGTATGTTGACAAAATTATCTCCAAGACCCATTCCTCTCTTCTAGTAGCAATCAACCTCTTCTTCTTCCTCTTCCTTCACAAAGGCCAATCCAATTTTATCTTTTTTCTCCTTCAATTTCTACCACTTAACACTCTATTCCTTCTCAAACTCAATGCATCAAGTATATCTCTGTCCTTCTTCTTAACTCTATCTCTCTCTCCTTGTTTCTGTAAAGGTAAGCAAGGGACCATGTCTCTTCTTTAACATTGAAAAGAAAGCCAAAGGGAGCATGTAGGAATTCTAAAAACTATATAAGCCATTGGTGGTTGAGAGAAAGTGAGCAGCACCTTGTATAGGCCTGATTAGAGAGGGGGATTTTGCATTCTTATTGCCTACTATTGGTGTCATCAAGTGCAGCATCTAATAACTTCCTGCTCTAGGCCAAATTAGTGAATGTAATCCTTTCAGAAAGTTTCTGTAGGGAATTTTGATAACGCTAGCCAACAGAAGTAAATAAACATTGATTAAAATAGAGACCATTCCGCATTAGTGACAGATTTTGTCTTTGGTCAACATGTGATGCCACTTTCGAGTCAGATGAAAGCAGTGCAAAAAATGCTTATGCAGTAACAACTTTCTATTTGCCTGCTCAAAAGCAACATCTAACAACATGGGAATGTTATCATACCAAAATAACTTATAAATCAGGAAAATTTTTCTACTTACAAATTTTCAAATTCAAGAAAGTAAACGCGTATTGGGTTTATTAAATATTACCTACAACATCAAAATAATTTGAATTTGCTACCTACTATCCAAATGATGATGAGATTATATAATGCAACCAACACTATAATATGTAGATACTAAAAAATGTGGACATCAAAATCATCATGTTAAAATTGCCAGTTTTACCTCTATAGCTTTAAGAAGAGACTTTCCAGAGCTAGTGTTGTTGATTTTCTCATGATTAGCACTGTCTGTAGTTGACAAAAATATTTTTGGACTATCTCTCTAAAACTCTCACAGTAGTGGACAAGATGATGATACCTACCCCTATATGCCCCACTAGCAGTCACACCATAAAGCGTTTCACGAACCATATTCATGAACAATTGAACATAAAATTGCATCTTCCTGTGACAACCAAAAATTAGCTGATGGAACACAATCTTTAGACCAAGCATTTCCCTTCTTCATTTTTTCTGGTTTTAACATCAGGATCCGTTTCACTGTGATGGATATTTTCCATCTCATCTTACTCTTGCTTGTGGGTTTCTGTGCAAAGTCAACCAGAATTCCACTTTGCTTTGATTCTACTTTTTCATTTGGCAAACCTAACAAAACCAAATCTAAATTTGAAGCACCAATGTCAGGGGAAGTCATATAGAATCTTTGAAAAGGACAGCACTTAAAATGTAAAAGAGAAAAATATTTAATTATAGATAAAGGTATTTTTGGTCATATTAAATAAAAAATAGGCCTTTTACCAGAAGATAACGATCAACTTAATGTCAGCTTCAAATTTGGGTTTAGTTGTAACATGTTTCTTATTTACTGGGGAGGGTCATGTATATTTCAAAATAGAGGGGATCGCTATGTAATTAAAGCATCTCTTAGGGAAATGGAGAGTATTTTACTAAAAAAAAAAAAATTAAAAGGCATCATAATTGAAATAAAAAGGACAAGACGAGTTTTGTCTTTTTTGTTTTCTTTTCTTTCGCTTTTGTGATTTCTTGTTAAGTAATATTTACAAATATATAAGATAAGATAACTAATCCACTGATTTTATTTTGATTTATTTTCTAGAGATGGAATACATGAATGATAATTTTTTAAAGATTTAGAAAGAAACCTTTCCAAACTCTAGAGGTGGCAAAATCGGGCCTGGCCTGCATTAAATTGAAAATTAGTAGGACTGGGCCATCAAAATGATGACCCAAAAAAATCAGGCTTTTTGGCTTAACCAAATGTGGCCCGTGGCTTGAATTAGGCTAAGTTGGGATGGCTTGACAGACTAACCCAAAAAACGTGATTGTCTTGTTGGATCTTCTATAGTAGCTATTTATGTTATACATTATTTGTAAGAGCTCTATCCTAAAATTTATAATAACTTTGTAACTATTTATGTGACTAAGTATATTTATATACCTTTCTTCTGTCCCCTGTTGCCAAGCATAATGAAAATGCTAGTAATGTTTAAGTCGTTGCCTGATTCTTATAATATATTGTACCCTTTTATTGGTTAAAGTTTTCTTATGCTCTAAGGAAATAACTTGTAGCTTGTTAATCTTTAGTTGGGCACGATGATTAACCATTTTTCTTTTAATATGAAAGAGTACATTCATATTGGATATTGCCACGAGCATGGAAGGTTTTTTGCATAAAATTACTTTTTATGTTTATTTGTACACTTTATTTGTACACTTTATATATATATATATACACACACACACACATATAATTGCTCTTGCATGTCCTTCTATTTTTTTTAACTAACATCAATAGATAAGAATGATGAAGTCAAATAGTACAACCAATAACATGAATATGAAAATCCTTTGATGCTTAGTTAGTGTTAATGATTTGTTGTTATATCTACAATACCAATATTGTTCTTCAATAAATTACAAATATATTATGGACAAATTGGTTGAAAGTGGCCAAATAATTAATTTTTGGTGTTATGTTTGTTTAAGGCTAGGCTAACAGATGGCTCGATGGGCTGGCGTAGGGCTAGGTTGGGACAACAATATGCCAGCCTAATATTGTCCTCCATCTTGATGGGCTAAGCAGGTTTAGGTTGGGCTGGCCTATTTGCCTCCTCTACCAAACTCTAATTGATTTCTTCATGTTGAAACTATATCAGAATAGAAGCTAGAAGGGAGAAGATGAAAGAAAGAGATAGATTCAAGAATTGATTCCATTCCTTAATTAGAGTACACCAAAGTTAACAAACTAATAACACACTTGATGACTAAGACAATGACAAAAATGTTGACATGGTTTATGAGTAAAACTAATTTTTTAACATTCCCTCACATATTTAGAGTATTAGCATCTTCTAATTTGAGTTGTCTCTAAGTATTTGGATCCTAGAGTTTGTGATGGCCATTGTTCCTAGGTCAGCAACCTAATCATGTGAGGCAACATGTTTAATATCCACTAGTTTTTGAATTACCTTCTCCTTCACAAAATAGAGGCCTAACTCAATGTGCTTGGTTCTCTAGTGTAGCACAAGTTTTCATATATAGCAACATAGTGTTAAGGTTATCACAAAATACCTCTTTATCCTTAGTAGGTTGAGCCTAAATGCCTAGAAAGAAATTATAATCCAAAGTCTTTGTTTGAAAACTTATTGTTTAAGATATAAGATTAGCTACTATAGATTCTCACCTTTAATCACAAGAATGTCATCCATATAAACCAACAAATAAGTCATATGTCTCTCAGTACTTCAAATGAACAAAGATTGGTCACACTTGGCTGGAACGAATTGAAAAGAGTAGAGAGCCTATGCTAATCAAGCCAACTAAGCCCTTAAAGAAAGCTTGAGACCATAAAGAAGACTTGCCAAGCTTGGAAACCAGGTTAGGATATTCTTCAAATCTCGGGGGCTGCAACATATAAACTTTCTTCTGAAGAATACCATTATAAGGAAGGCATTGCTGATGTTTAATTGGTGAACTTGCCAACTTTTTTTAGTGCAATGGTTAGAACAACTTGAATAATTGTAGATTTCACTACTAGGTTAAAGATTTGTGTAATCAAACTGTGGAAATCCCACATTAATGGGGATTTCATACGGAGAAATTAGTGTGGTAACTATTAGTGGTAAAGATTGTTTAGGGATTTCTATCACTATTTAGATAGATTTGTTTCCATCTATTTAGGAGTAGTTTAAGGGATTTTCTTTCCTTTTCTGTATCCATATTGTATGTTAAATATGATCCATAGCTTATACAGAATATTTGAGGAAATACAGAACTATCATTCTGATCACTGTTGGATCTAGTTGTTTCTCCTAAGTGTTTAGGGTACAGGCATGTGTTTTAAAATTTTTAAACATTTAAGCTTGCAAACAGGCAGAAACAAAACACTAAGTAAACAACTCAAGATTAGTAAAAGAAGTAAAATAGATAGAATCTTACATATCTCTTATAGTCACTTTAATCTTGTAATATACTTCACAACTAAACGTACTGACCACTTATTCTTTAGGAAGTACCAATCCACGAAGCCTATGATGAATAAGCTTATTAATTGGAACAAAACAAAAGATGAAAGAAAAATAATTGATAGCTTTCAAAATTAAATTAGAAAGTCCTCCCTTTTGTTCTTCTTAGTGTGGCATGTGGGATTGTATTTTGAAATCACTCAAATTATTTTTCCAAACTTACAACGCTCTTGGCCTTAAGAGAAATTTTTCTCTCAAATTTTTCTTCTCTCTTTCTCAAGTGAGTGGTTAGTTCACTCTTCTTCTCTCAGATATTTGCTTGTACGACCACAAGAGGGAGATGTTACATATATATATAGTATGCTAACCCTAGGTCATGAGAGAGTATTTGAGTGTAATTCAAAAATTTGATCCTTAACCATAATTAAATCCCTTTGACTTATTTAGTTTTCTAGTAAATGTATGTTACCTAAGATATTAAAACTCTTAATTTTTAACCTTTATTCACTTAGATAATTAGGATAATTAGGAGAAAATATATTTGACCATGTCAAAGACCAACTCCTCTCCTTTGGTTGTACGCCTCTCCATCACATGGGGAGGAGATTGTTTCACAAGTTTGAACGATTCAAACTTTGCAACAACATTAGGATAAATAATTAATTAATTTTATCATAATAAAATGCTATAGCCAAAATTCCTATTTAAATTGGGATTTAATTTTATTTTAATCAACTTCTTCAAATTAAATATTTGAACAATTCAAATGTTAAGTTAAAGTAGTTAAACCAAAAATAATTATTAAGATAAATGTGTCAAATTGAGACAACACTTGTTAAACAAACCTTTGCCTTAAAATTTCATTGTCTAATTAAAATACCACTTGTTTAAATTAGACAACTAATGTAAGAATTATTTTTGTCTCTTTAGTGACAAAAATATTTCTCACATTTTCAAGCATGCTTAAGACAACATTTGTCCTAAAATAACTATTTGTCTAAATTAAGACAACTCTTAGCTTAATAGACATTAGCTGAAATGCTATCATTGACTTTATTTTAAATTTATTTCAACTCAATGTGGATTGAATTCTCTAAAGCTAGGTGGGAAATTCGTTTGGACATAGGAATTTCAAGCTCCAATAAGTTTTTGGGATTATTTTAATCTCATTAAGATAATCCTATTTTATTAATCATGAATTCATTTCACCAAAGACTCATGATTGCACTCTTGATAATTCCTAAAATTACGAGAAGGCAATGTTGAATATTGATTTGTCCAATTTGCAAACATAGTAATGGTGAACCCTCATAGCTATCAATTGACATAAGGTAAAATTATCGTTTTACCCTTTGCGTCAATTTTGTCCCTTGATCTCAAATTCCATCCAATAACTGACCATATAATCTTGAACTTTTCTAAAATTATCTTGAAATGATGAGTAGTTATTTCATCATTTCACGGGCCCAGATATATCACTTGTCTTCTTGAAATCACTAGAAGTGATGTAATCTACAAACTCCATTTCTTAGATGTCTGTTCCCTGGAAGTTCACTTCCACTATGATCCTAACATACAAAGTCTTGACCAGTGACATACAATGGTCGTGCCCATAGTATATCAAAGATCACAATGGTTATGGACACGAGTTCATAATCCTTCAGGATTTCAATTCTGCCATTAGCTGATGCAATGTGTGTGAGTTCAAGTTCAAAGCAATGGTATTAACTTAAACTTGATATCTCACCTGATTCCAATTCATTTAATAGTGTCATTACCTGAAGTCTACTACTTCAATGGTTTGAAATTCATCATTCCCCTAGAAAGGACTCTTGTTCTTTCTATGGAGGTCATCCAAACACTAAAGCCTTTATTGAATAGAATGACCAACTCTACTTAGTAACTGTGAATAGTATTTTAGATTCATCCAAAGATATATATCTCCTTTTGCATAACCCTTATGCAAATATATCTTGGTTTATTATAATCTAGAAACCTTAATAGCTAGTAAATAAAGATTACATAAATAAATTCTTTATTTATTAATATTAAAATATATTTATATCAAATTGGAGAATACAGCTTGCTTTAAAAGTTAACATATTCCCAACATTAGGGACATGTCACACTTGCTTTAAGGCAAGTAGGAGATTGTTGGGAATATGATGCCCTGGAAAGAAAGTTTATTTCCAAATCATGTAATGATTGATGCATTTTAATAATTAAATAAAGAGTTTATTTATGTAAGCTTTGTATTCTAGCTATTAAGGTACAAGAATTCTAAATAACCCAAGATATATTTGCATAAAAGTTATGCAAGGGAGTTATTTTTCTTTGGATGTATCAAAAACAATATTCATAGCATTGAATAGAACTAGTCACTCTATTAAATAAAAACCACAGTGTCCAAATTACCTTTATTGAAGAAGTAGGATTCTCCTCTAAGAGAATGGTGAATCTCAGACCATTAAAGTAGATAACTTTGGGTATTGACACTGATATATGAATTAAAATTTAATGAGATATCAAGCTCAAGTTAAATACCGTTACTTCAAACTTGAACTCACACTTGTGCACTCGCTTGTGGCAAAAATCCTGATGGAATATGGACTTGTATTCATATCCAATATGGACTTTGATATATTAAAGGCAGAACCATCATATCACACTAGTCAAGATTCTGTATGTTGGGATCATAGTTAGACTGAACATTAGGGAACATGTTTATAAGAAATAGAGTTCATAAACCCACGGTTTACAATAGGACAACCAATATCTATATCGGATTCTCATGATTTTAGGTTTTTCAAGAGTGCAATCATGAATCTATGGTGGTATGATTTCATGGTTAAAGATCTTAGGTTGTCTTAATGAGATTAAGATAATCCTAAGTTCATTGGAGCTTGAAATTCCTATGTCCAAACGGATTTCCCATCTAGCTTTATAGAAGTCAATCCATTTAAGTTAGGAGGACTTTTTTGATAAGGCTTATATGATGATTTTTAGTGTTTTAGGGCTTGTCTTAATTAAGATAATAATTGTCTTAACTTTGACAAAAGTTATCTTAAGACAAGAGTGTTCTTAAGTGATAGAAATGTGTTTGAAAAGAGACAAGAGTTGTCTTATCATTTTTGGACACATTTTTGTATTTCTTATTTTTGGACAAATATTTCCTTAGGACAAAAGTTGTCCTAAGTGTGCTTAATGGTATAAGAATTACTTGTCTTAATTAAGACAAAGGTTGTCTTAAATAGACAATAAGATTTCTTTCATTACTTGTCTTGATTAAGACAAGATTTTTCTTAATTAGACAAGGGTATTTTAAGACAAGTGTTGTCTAAATAAGACAACCATTGTCTTGGTCAATCTTGAAACAAGTCAACCTCTTAGAATCCCATGGAGATCATGTCTAACCTCTCTTAGAATTCAAATTTTATTTGATCAATTTGAATGATTCTAAGGAGAAGTCAAAGTGTAGAAGGATTATAATAGTGAAGGGCCATAATTCTTAAGGTATCCTACATACACTAGAAGACTAAGAGGCTGTTTGGATGAGCTTGTGCTTTTGAGCAGATGCTTTAAATAGAAGTGATTTTTTTTTTAAAAAAGCA
>JASKGM010017535.1:0-10951 GCA_034509205.1 Ceratonia siliqua
TAGCCATATTGTTCATGGTCAGTGGAAAACCTATACTTAAAACAATCACGGTCCTTCAATGATTTTCTTCCATGCTTATTTTATCTGCTTGTTTTGAAACTTATACTTAAAACCCATACTTAAAACAATTGTGGTCCTTCAATGATTTTCTTCCATGCTTATTTTATCTGCAAGTTTTGAAACTATATATACCTTGTCTTTAATAAGAAAAGCTTTTGGGGACTCTTTATAGACTAGAAATATATAAGATCACTGTTATTTATGAAGAAATTGATGTTGAATATCTCTAATAAGTTTGTGCTGGGTATTTATTTCTGATCTTTATTGGATAAGAATGATTATTTCATCACCTTCATGCATGATTATTTAGTGGCATATATTCCATTCTTATACTTGGTTTGGACTCTAATATTATCACTCTACATGATTCACATCGCCTCTATTCACTGGATATGCTTTTCTTTCAGGGTCAAGATGATCACCTTCTTGAGTCACCTGGTAGTGTTCGATTTCTAATCAAGATGTTGAGACCAATTATCTCCACAGCTATTGAAGACAAAGAACCTAAATTTGGCTCGAAACTTCTAGCACTGCGTCAAAATGCTGACACCTTAAAAAGTACAATGAGAAGATTGGACTCCAGTTCTGTAGCAGTTTTTTCTAGAGTTCAAGAAATTCTGGTGAATTGTAAAGAACTAAAAACAACCTGTAGGAATGACAGTGGGGTAGAGAGGCCAGAGTTATGCCCAAAATGGTTAGCATTGCTGACAATTGAGAAGGCTTGCTTATCCGCCATTTCTCTTGATGGTATGGCAAAGAATATCAACTTTCACATTCTGTGTTATTAGCTGAAGTTGTTATTTTCCCCTCTTATGTATTTGATTCTATAAAATTCTAAAGTTGGTCGTCTTTTGCAAAAGGAACAATAGCCCATTACCCATTACTTATGTGCTCCTTGTGTCCTTGAAATTATGTTTGCTACTCAATGATGAAGAGTTCACAAACTCAAATATTATAGATGTTACTATATTACTTCTCAATGTTTGAACATTGAAGGTACCATCTGATATTCTAATTAAAACAAAATTAATTTCTCAATAGTACTTAAAAATTGATTGAATCTGGCTTAGGTATGTATGTAGAAATTAATTTTGAGTTCCATTGCATTTGTCTTGTTTACGTGCTTTTCCACATAAAATCAAGCAAAATCTCCACAGTTTTCTCCATGTAAATTATGATTCTCTGCGGTTAATTTTCTCTACCGGAGACAAAATTCTAATGCAACCAATGAATTGGTATAGCTTTGTGACGTGTATTTGACTAGGAACTAACTTCTGTAGACTGTAATCTTTTGTGGTCCTGCTGAATCTCTGTATATTCTTGTATGTCTGCTGACAATTCTTTATATTTTTTTTGGATGTTGTCGGGGAACTGCATGTTCAGAAACCTCTGGTGCAGTTCGGAAGGCTGGTGGAACTTTTAAAGAAAAACTAAGGGAGCATGGTGGACTTGATACTGTCTTTGAAGTCATCATGAATTGTAATTCGGATTTGGAGGTGTGAACTTGTATATTAGTTTAATTTCATGTATGCTTTATTATATTTGAATATGAAAACTTTAGCAAAAAGAAGTTGCCAGAGACAGTTAAAAGTGGAGAGTATTTTCTTATTGATATTTCTTGCTTTGAGATGGGATATTGTGATCTTGTCCATTCTTCACCAATTCCCTTATGTCTGGTTCCGTTTATCTTAAAACAAGAAATTGTGGCACGCGGCGTCATTTATTTAGTATTGCAGAGCTAATGTGTTTGTTGGATCAGTTTTTACGTATACCTCGAGCCTTGTCTTCATTGGAAAAAATTAAGTAGTTGGCACAGATATTCTGTTTCTATGTGATAGATTGGACATATGAATAATATGTTTGCTCTTGTTGATGTCTATTTACCAAATGCTAGTTATTGTAGATTAACTTTCTGGTGTGATGATTATCTTAAAATTATGGATTTGTCTTTCAGGGTTTGGTGGAAGATAGTTCTCTGTCTACCAAAGATATTAGAAATGACAAACAGCTGAAGAGTCTGACCCTACTTCTGAAATGTTTGAAGATCATGGAAAATGCTACGTTCCTTAGCAACAACAATCAGGTGGAACCAGATGTGTTATTTATCTGTTTACTTTTAAATTTGTTAATTTTTTTTTTCTTTGAAATAGATATGATTTTTATTGTCTTGATTTTCTTTTGTTGTATTGGTAGTTTGGTGAAGTTGTCAATTTATCAATCTTCATATTTACTTTGTCATAATAGAGTCATTTGCTTGGAATGAAAGGAAAGTTGAGTCCTCTAGCAACCCCATTATCTTTTACGGAGCTGGTTATAAAAGTCATTAAAATTCTCTCAGGTAATGATTGCATAAGGGGTAATTTCCCCTTCTGCTTGTCTGCACCCACCTGTTATTTTTGTTTCTTGCTTTTTAGTAATCATGCTATTTTGCTTTGGTTAATTTGCATTTCTGATTATTGATAGATCTTCTTCCCTATCTCACCTCTCACCCACAAAAAAATCTCCTAACTTCTAGATCTATATTTACGTCGGGTTGCTTCCGCCACATCCAATGATAACAAGCCTAACGATCCTTTTGCTTTGGTTGGTCATGGTTCTGAACTGGATCTGCTCACAAACCTTAAAGGTACTAAATTGTTATTAGCTGTCACGAAACTCAATGTTTCCAGATTATAGTTATATGCTGGAATTCTTTGCAGAAATTTGCTAAATCTTTGAAGAATTTTTATACTTGAAAATTATCATTTTCTTCTGGAAAAGGGATAGTGCTTGAATTGTCTGCATCTTATAGGAATATGAAGATTTAATTGTTCTTTCTTTCTCTTTGATTTTAAATAAATTCTGACAAAAATATAGAGATTGAGAAAGATTTTTTACCTTCATTGTTGAGCTTCACATAGTTGCTTTACCCTGCTTAATATTTGTGGCCTTCACTACTTTGAATATTGGTATGGTTTAAGACGGAAGAATATTGTGGTTACCATGGGGTAGCCAGTAATTTCAGTGACATTATACTTCCTTTAAATTTCCAAGATATCTTAACCCTTGCTTAAATGATGTTGTCTCCTCTCTCCAAATTGTATCATGCGCTGAGAGGGATAAGTTATTGTTGAAACGTGAAAGTGAAATGAACAATTCCATAAGGGTTGGGAATCAAATTTTTCAGTTTGTTTATTATGCTTATAGGACACTACTAGTTGAGATTGATGATTGGAGTCATTTTAGTCAATATATTTAAGTTAGCCATGGATATAAGCTGATGATAATGTGTGGGATCTTAACACAGAAATTGCTCTATCTAGACTCTAGAGCACCTTTTTCAAAGTTTGGGTCTTTTCTCATACAGAGTTCGGAGAAAACAGAAGTTTATTCAGGGTGTGGTAATTTGTAGAATAACCTTCGCTATTTTACCTCATCTTTCATCATTCTGTACCGATATGTTAGAATTAAGGTAGATTTCTTTCCACCCAAGTATTTGGATAATGATGAAGCTGTTGTCATATATATCTGACTCACTTTCATGAAACCTCTGCCCTTTTAATTAAATTGCTGTAACAAGCTGTCTAAATTTGTTTATTCTTCCTAATGTTGAAATGAGGTCATCTTTAGATTTTTAGAATGCTATTGTGCTTGGATTTGCAGAAAATGAGACATTATCCGTCAATTCCTCTAAGAAGTGCCATGGTATGGAGAGAGCCTCTTTTGAAAAAAGTTCTAATGTATCTCAGAACAGCCAACTGTTAACATTTAACAGGTCAGAAAGTTCGCTATCCATTCCCGAAACTCCCGGCACTTCAACGAGTGATGCTTATTTGCTAGAGATGAGAGTCAGTTCATCCACTTATGGGTCTTGCAGTGGTGCATCAAGGAGTTCGGATTGCAAAACATCCATGACCTATAATTGTTCTAGGAAGAATGCCAGCACTACCGAAGGAACTCCAGTTGAAGTTTTAGATGATAGCCAAGATCCATTTGCATTTGATGAGGATGACTTTCAACCCTCTAAGTGGGATCTACTGTCAGGGAAACAAAAAAAATCTCGATCTAAAAAACATGAGCTATCAAAAAGAGGGTTTGAAGATGAATGTCAATCTCTGACAATTGTGAGCCAACGAGAATTGAATAATGATGATGTCTATTGTTCTAGTTCTGATGTAGGTGACAAAGAAGTATCCAGTCTTCTAGCTGATTGCCTTCTTTCTGCTGTCAAGGTATGTTTGCTTAGTGTTTGATCTTTCTATATGTCATTTAATATCCATTCTTCTTATAATGTTTGGAAGCTATTTTGATAAAAGAAGTTTTGTTAGAACTTAGAAGTATTTTCTATATATCGTTTAATATCCATTCTGCATATCAGGTAAAGAAACTGCCTTGAAAAAACTATCCTGGAACACCAAAGAGAGGCCATAACTCATGTAAGGCAAAGAAATGTCCTTGAAATTACGAGCATTCTGCTCTAGCCAAATACACTAGAGAGCAGCTTAGATTGCACATCACCACAAAGTTTTGGCCTCCTTGTACTTTCTGTAACCTTTGCACACCTAGTGGTGTCAACCAAGAACTCCAAACAGATTATTCGATAAGAAAGTATTGGCCTAACAATGCAAAAGAAAATGAGTAGCTGTTTCTAAGCTAGCCTTACACGTAACACCCATCAGGGAGATAGCTGTATAAGGTCTGCAAGCTGCAACGTGTCATTTGTAATAAATCATTTGATTTCTACTGTCCAAACAAAAGATTTGACCTTGGAAGGAGTTTTATATTTCCAAATGGGCTTGTCAACAGAAACCTCTCTCAATTATGAGTAAGAAATTGGAATAATGACTTACAAGAGGACATGGAAGATGAATAAGTAGTCCAAAATCTTCTATTATAGAACCAAGTAAAGAAGGGATTCTAGTTTGGAGGTCTTTTGCACTTTTTTCCCCAAGTTACTGCTATACCTTCCTCATGCTTAAGTTAAATATCAGCTGAGATATAGTTCTTGCTTTCTTTTGGGTATTTTATACACATGACAACAGAGCTAGGATATTTATTATGTGCATATCACTCTTTTTTATTATTGTTTTTCATATGAACTCCTATTAGAGTTTCCTCATGCAGCAAAGAATAAATCACTTAATATTACACAATACTTAATGTTGTCTCGTTGTAGGTGCTGATGAATTTGACTAATGACAATCCTGTTGGCTGTCGGCAAATTGCTGTCCATGGTGGACTGGAGACAATGTCTTCATTAATTGCTGGCCATTTCCCTTCTTTCAGCTCATCATCATTGTCCTTTGCTCAGATAAAAGAAAAGACTTCAAAAAGTGAAATCGGCCATCAACATGATGTGCATCTCACTGATCATGAGCTAGATTTTCTTGTTGCTATTTTGGGCCTGCTTGTGAACCTGGTAGAGAAGGATAGTCATAACAGGTAATTTAATTTTAAAACAGTTTCTGGACTGGCAATTGTTTATACAGACAAGATTTATTGGTGTTTTCCTTTCATCCTTTCCTCCTCTTTCAACTATTCTATTTGAGCAATGGACCAGCAAAAAGTTGAATTGGATGTCTATATAGCTGTACCTTTGGTTTGAATCTCAGGAAAAGTTGATTATTCAAGTGCTTCTTTCATCTCCATCTGGAAGGGCTTCTTTCTGTATTATACTGTCATTCACACTCTCATCATTATCGTGTTGCGTAAAGATTGAGAAATCATTCTGAGTAGAAACTATATATGTAGAAGTTTGTACTTGTTTTTTTTGTTAAATCCTTTTTTAGGGGAAAAGGAGGGACAGGGTTTCACCTTAATTTACGATGTGCATCTTATTATTATTATTATTATTTTTCTGTTTTCTATTTTTCCCCTTTAAACTTTGTTACTGGTGTTCTACAGGTCACGTCTCGCTGCAGCCAGTGTTCTGATACCTGGCTTGGACCAGGAGGCTCAGAGGGATGTTATCCAATTATTATGCTCTATTTTCTTGGCCAACCAAGGTGAAGGTGAGGGAGATGGGGAAGATAAACATTTGCTACTGGTAGGCAGCATTTTCCTATTTAGAATTGTGTCTTGCGCTCATTTGTATTCCTTATGTATTAATGTGTGCTGACTGAAAGCATGAAATAGTTTTCCTGCCTTAGTATCATACCGTGGCTTCGCTTGTTAGATTGTCATTATTTCAACCAGCCGCAATGGCATAACTTAAAATTATTACATGAAACCAACTTTGTGCCAGTGTTAGCTAGTATTCTGCTTTTAGGAAAAGATCATTATGTAAGATAAGTGTGATAGAAGCAATTTTGCTTACCGATATTATAATTGTATATGGATAATGTCTAACTGATCTTGCCATTCTGTTTGTTGTGTATCATTTGATGCTTCATCGTTTTTAGATGATGCAATGTTGTTATTATTCACTTCAATTAAAATAGTTCTAAGTGCACATACACACATATTATATTTGCAACTTGCAAGTGAAAAAATTGAAGTTAAATCATATGAATAAGCAAGGATAAGGACATAAAAGAGTTGACTCAGAATCCTGCTTGACTTGATTGAACTCTGACTTGGACAATGAATTAGGATTCTTATGGCAATATGAGACATGGTGTTCCAGCATCCAAGACATGAACTAAGTCTTGAACTGTCCTTGTTGGCCTCATCTGATGTTTAACTATTGTGCTTTTGTATAGTTACCATCGAGAGTAGAATCAATCAAATAAAACTTGGTGTGACACAACTTGTAATGTAGGGTAGAAAGATAGAAAATCTGAGTGTGATTATCATCTTGAATCATCATGTGTTCCATCATGCAGAATGATGAGGCTGCTGTTCTACAAGGTGAAAAAGAAGCTGAGAAAATGATTGTAGAAGCTTATTCAGCCCTGCTTCTTGCCTTTCTTTCTACTGAAAGGTCATATTTCTTATCAATTGTCAGTTATATTTCTTTTTTTGGGTGCACACTACGGTACAGCCCCATTTTTGGGATTGTACCGTACATCCCAACCCAAAAAATAATATTTTTTTAATTTTTTGGCTTAATTTTTTTTTACTTTTTAACATTAATTAATTAGTATCTATGTCATATAATTTTTTAGAATTTTTTTAAAATGTTTTAGAATTTTTTTTAAATTTTTTTACATCTTTTATATACTATTCATTCATAATTTTTTGACACTATTCATTCATAAATAAAAAATATTTTAAAAAAATACCAAAACGTTTTAAAAAATCATTTAAAAAATATATGATGTAAATAATAATTTATTAATATTAAAAAGTAAAAAAAAGGTAAAAAAAATTAAAAAAATGCTAAAAAAAATAAGGGGCTGTACGGTACAGTCCCAAAAATGGGACTGTACCGTAGTGAAATCCCTTTTTTTGGCCAATTATGTTCTGTTGCGTATCTTAAGGCTTAAATTCATTTTGTTTACAGCAAGAGCATACGTGAAGCAATTGTTGACAATCTTCCTGATCACAACTTGGCGATTCTTGTACCCGTGTTGGACCGATTTGTGGTATGTTGCTCCTGACACTTGTAAATACCATAGGAGATATAATTCTAAAATTAACAAGCAATATATTTGTGAAACGGTATATCAGTTGGGGGAAAGGTCATTGGAGTTTGGGTGCAGTCTTGGTGTGTAAAATGACCTTATAACCTTCTGTTGTTTAGTTTACTACTGCTCCAAAGCAAACCTAGTTAAAATTTACTTGCTCGCACTGAGTTACTAATTGCTAGAATGCTTGTAACCTGAAGAGCTAATCACTTTTCTATATTTGAATTGTGCAACATAGTGAAATCTTTTGAAGTTGAAGTATATGTTTAGAAGTCACCGTTTAGCTGTTTGTTGTGCGTTCTGGGTTGGTCTTGGGGAATTTATGTTTAGGTGTTTGTTGGAGCTGACCTGCTTTATCGCCTAGGTTCCACTTCTATATAATTTTATTCACTTTTACAGCAACTTTAGCTCATGTAATTATATATGTCTCCAGGAATTTCATTTGAGTTTGAACATGATTTCACCGGAGACTCATAAAGCTGTTAGTGAAGTTATCGAATCATGTAGAATTCCATGAAAGCTCAACAAATGGAAAACTCTGTACAGCTTCAGCCTACTTTACGCCCAAAGGAAATGGGGAAATGGGATTGCTGCTTCTCACCTCACCTCACCTCACCTCATCAAACTGACCAAACTGTTTTACTTTATTCAAAGCTCTTCTGCTTTCTGTCTCCATTTTGTTTTTTAAATACATATTGTTTTTCCCTGTTTCTTCTTTCTCATGCGAGTGGTGCCCAGAAGCTCGCATACGAAAATCAATAGCAACAGTTAGTATTCATTCCTGGCATAGCTTTTGTGTAATAGTAGTGGTATTTTTCTTTTTCAATATTTTTGTTTATTCATTAATTTTCTTGTATCAGAAGCTTATATTGTGTTACAGGTCCTCCCATCCTCTGTTTACCCATCTTGTCAGCAACTTGATATAAGATGAAGCTGGATTGTTCTCTTATTTTATCTAATGGCAGCAGAGTCGATCAGGCTACATCATGCTGAAGCTATATTCATAACTGTTGGTCCACTGCAATTGGGTTACATAGCTTATGCTTTTGTAATCTCTCCATGTTTGAATTTTTCCTTTGCTTTGTTGGTATAAAGAAATGGCTATGCATGGTATGAAAAGAGTTAAAAGAGTTAGTGGAGGTCAGGAGTTCAACAAATATAAATACAAAACGTACACAGCTAGAAAAATAATATATTCTCAAGGCGAGTTAATGCAAAGGCAATTTATTTATCACGTAGTTTCAATGGTACTTGACGCAAAATGATAGTCAAATTTACCGAAGCACATACTTGGTTAATCACATTAAAATAAACCGTTACATATTACAAATCTTAGTACAATGATCCCTTTAAACTCTGGCCAAACTATCAACTTGCTTCATTCATGACTTTCTACAGTGAAGCTCACAATCAGATGTGCTTAGCAAGGAAGTTAAGGATAAGCTGATTAACCTGTTCAGGAAATTGCTCCTGAACAAAATGGGTTCCCTCGGGAATGAATGTTATCTCCAAATTGGGGACAAACTCTTTCACCTTTTCACTCTTTATTAAATCCTCAATCCCTGGAAATTTAACAAAATAATCCTTGCCACCCACTATCAGAAGTGCTGGAACTTTAGCTATTGGATCTGGTAAGTTGAATACTTCACCAATTGACCTATAAATGCAATGAAACTAAATGTCATTAACCATCATTCACCAGCAGCCCAGAAAATTTTTCAGGCGCAAAATCACATTTCACTAGAAAGTTGATTAAAATAAGCTTGCATGAGGAATTGATGCAAAAAAAATCCCATACTTCGAAGTGGGGCAAAGAAAGTAGTAATTTACAGATCAGTTGTATGCCTCTGAAGAGAAGTAAAAATAATTGAAATTTAGTAAGGGCAGCACAGTGGACCAATGATTGGAAATTATCTGTTGTAAGCAAGCAGCAGCAGAGGATTAAAACTTTCAATGGAATGGGGTGCTCTTGAATATGAAAAAAACATCTAGCTTTTATGCATAACACCTCCTGTATTTGTCTTCAGAACAAGAATAATTCCATTACCTGTATGGAACCTTCAATGCAGTTTGGAATCCAGATTTCTCATACAATGCTCCATATGTTGCGAGATCTTCCTCTGTAAACCAAAAGGGAAGAGGGGTAGATGGTTCCACCAAATCCATGATCTCCTGGTTTTTCTCAGCTATTGGTATCTCATTTCTGGAGAAGAGGATGTAAATATTTCGCACAACAGTCTTTGCATCAAGACGTCCAAAATCAGCCTCTGCCCTTCCTGGTTCCTAAAATGGACAGAACAAGGTTGCATAGTAGCAGTGATTACAGTTGAAAAGGTCAACGGAATTTAATCTTACCTGCCATCTTAAGATGTAGAAGCCTTCGGGAAGGTATTTGTGGTACACAGAGGGGCCTGGGGGCACGTATGGCACTCCCAATGTGACAACTCCCAAGACCCTTTCAGGGTGTAGAATGGCAAATAGATATGCAGGTCGAGCTCCAAAGTCTTTTGCAACAAGAAAAACCTATTTACATAATTGGAGGAAGGGAATGAATAAAGAGAGAAGTTAGACACAGGGAAACACTCCCTTTTGTGGTTTACTGGTATGTAATATGGCAAGTTGGCAACTCATCAAGCTAGAAATGCCATTAATATCTCTAAAATATTAATTAGAGGAATTTCTAAAATATGTTATTAATAGAAGTTGGATTATTGATTTCTTTGTTTATATAAAAATGTTCTTATAATTTGACAACAGAAATTGGATTACTTTTACACGGGGCTGGATGATGAAACATTCTGCAGACCTTACAAAATAAAACTTGTCAAGTTTTACTGCATTTTCTCATCAAACAAACAGAAAGTTTACAAATTTAGGACCTTAGCAAGACCGAGAGCATCGAGAATTCCGAGGAGGTCACTGAGAATGTCAGAGAAGGTAGCCTTGTCGGGTTCGGGTGGCGGATCAGAAAGTCCGTAGCCTCTGTAATCGGGGGCTATGGCTCTGAAGCCGGCACCGGCCAGGGCGATCATCTGGTGGCGCCAAGTGTACCATATCTCCGGGAACCCGTGCAGGAATACGACGACGTTAGTCCCTAAAACACCAGAAAGAAAACGAAATTTGTTTCAGAATCGAGGTGAGAAAATGAAGTGGGGGCGGAGTGGATTCTAACCGGTTCCGATATCGGCTACGTGAAGCTTGAGTCCTGCTACGTCGATGAACTTATGCTGAATTTGGTCCATTGAGAGCGATTCTATGGCTCAGTAGCTGAATCACTGAATCACTGAGATTTTGATTTTTGAGCAAGAGGCGCCAGTTGACTCTCTATGAACTGTATGGCTCAG
>JASKGM010017535.1:17976-32050 GCA_034509205.1 Ceratonia siliqua
TGTTATGTTATGATTGTAGTATATGGAAATGTTGGATAATAAAATGACAAATGTCAATTGGAGATTTAATTACACTATTAAAAAAAAAAAAGCTAGTAAAACTTTAGCCTATTTTTTAAGTTTCACTCAAAAAATTGGTGCCTAATGTTTTTTTTATTTTTTTTCTTTGAATTTGTTTTACCTTTTCTTTAATTTTTTTTAAGCATTGTATTCTATTTTTTTTGAATTTTTTTCATTAAAAAATGATTAAAAAAAAACACCATACATGTGTATCCAAATGTAGCTTAACAACTCCTTATTTTTATAAAAGCATCCTTTTGATTTTGTGTGAGAAGAAAGAAAAAAGAGGCCTTTGCTATTTTTAACTGCAAAAGATTCTTAAGTATAGCCCTGGAATAAAAACTCCAATTCTATTTCCCTTCACTGTGATATTTTCATTTTATTAAAAATTAATTTTGCAAGATATATATTTATTTTTTGCCAAGTTCAAAAGATATTCTTACCAAACAATAAATTGATAGTTAACCAATCAAAAAAGCCTTTTGTATTGTTAATGCTATTTAATTTTTAAATAATTTATTTTGTATTCAAAATTATTTGATCAGAATGATAAAATAACGGAAGAAGAATTTTGTCACAATTAATGGCTTGTTTACGTGTGAATGAAGCACTGCCACAAAAGGAAGTTTTCTCAATGCACGTAATTAATAAGTTGATCTACTGGTAACAAACTATAACTATTTGAACTACTATTTAAAACATTAAAATAAAATTTAAGAAAAAAATTAATTCCATTTAAGTGCTTCTAGATGCACTATATTTTAAAATAGTGTCTCATGAGGTTCAATATTCTTCTCGGGTAATATTATAAGATATCATTCTAGAATTATTTATGGTATTAGAGAAAAAAATGAATTTTGAGGCACTAAAAAATTAATTATTTCAAACGTAGAAGAAAAAGAAGGAAGAGTGATTTCTAAGTATCTAGCAAAAGTAGCTCTTTTGTGAAATCAATAAATTTGGTCCATAACAATTGGAAAACCACAGCACGTTATTCCAAATTCATAGTAAAAAAAATTCAAACAAGTTATTTCAAATCTTACATAGATGCCTTTATGTTTTGGCTACATAATCCACACAGCATTTATGACTGGCTTTCCACACTGAAGCACACTATCAGAGTCAAATGTGCTTACCAAGGAAGTTGACGATAAGCTGATTCACCTGTTCAGGGAATTGCTCATGAACAAAATGGGTTCCCTCAGGGATAAACGTGATCTCCAGATTGGGAACAAGCTCTTTTGCCATTCCATTTTTTTGTTAACTCCTCAATCCCTGGATATTTAAGAACATAATCCTTGCCACCCATTATCAGAAGTGCTGGAACTTTAACCACTGGATCTTCTAAGTGGAAGTCTTCACCAAATGACCTATAAAGGCAATCAAATCCAAAGTCATTAAAAAGAATTCATTTGCAGCTTAAATAATCTAGCAGGAAGAATGACTGTTCATTGTAGTAAGAAAGTTGGGCTAAGTAAGAAAGTTCCTATATATAATTCATTTATGCATCAAAAGGGAAACCCCAATGTTAATTGAACATCCATTTAGGATGGACAGCAGAGTGGATTGATGATTTAATATCTCAAGAAGTCAACAAGCAACTGTAAAGGATCAGAACGTTCAATGGAATAAGGAACCCTTTGATTTAGGTAAAGAGTTCTTACTTGTTCTTTTTAATCTTTTAAGATACATATAAACCAGAATAACTCGAGTACCTGTATGGAACCTGCAATGCTGTTTGGAATCCAGATTTCTCCTACAAAGCTCCATATGTTGCAAGATCTTCCTCCGTTATCCAGGGGGGAAGAGGAGTAGATGTCTCCACCAAATCCATGATCTCCTGGTTTTCCTGAGCCATTGGTATCTCAATGTAAATGTTTCACACAACTGTCTTTGCGTCAAGGCGTCCAAAATCAGCCTCTGCCCTTCCTGGTTCCTAAAATGGACAGTAACAAATTTATGAGCACATTGCTAGTGATTTTGGGTATGGCAGAGAGTCAAAGGAATATATACTTACCCGCCATCTCAAGATATAGAAACCTTCAGGAAGGTATTTCTCGAACATAGAGGGGCCTGGGGGCGGATGTGGAACTCCCAATGTGACAACTCCCAAGACCCTTTCTGGATGTAGAATGGAAAATAGATATGCAGGCCGAGCTCCAAAGTCTTTCCCAATTAGAAAAACCTAAAATCACAAATGGGGTTAAGAGGCAGGATGGGGAGGATTGAATAAGGCAAGTGCTTAATCATATGGTCTCATCAGTTACAGTTAGGCATGTCTCTTTATGCTTATTAGTACTTCCTTTTCAGAGAAGTAATATTGCAACACAATGAACACATCAAGATTGATCACTCATAATTCATAAAAGAGGCAATCGTGGATTGCCATAATCAGGTAGGCGCATTTTTACTTCTGCATAAATTTAAAATCCATTATAAGAAAAGTTATGCACGTTTTACATCTACAGTGACAAGCCAACTTCCTTACGTTTACTTGGACCAAATCAACTTGAAAATGATATCTTAACTATTGAGACTAGTTTAAAATCTACTATGCCACTAACGATATCAGTATTTATAGTACAGATATGCATGGTACTTAAAAGTTAGCACTGGAAATAGACAGACACCTTAATGCATTATTTTCTAGCAAAGCATTATGGAAAAGCAAAATCTGCTGAAACATAACATATGCTCAACATGGGGAGACAACATAGGAACTCCCCAGTCACAAGGCATGGTCCAAGTGCCTAATTTTGAGTGCTTTGGGCCAATCCACCAAGGCTTAAACCGCCTTTTGAGCCCCAGGTTATTCTCTTGCTCTTAACTTGTCGAAACTTCTTGATCATCAGTTCTGGTATGAGTCATGAAAACTTACTTATGCAGTGTTTCTAAAACCTGTCTTTGAAGAGAAGTTTGAAAGAAAAGTTGTAAACTGGAAAAACGGCTGAACTGAAAACTGTAAACAACAATTACAATATTACTCTATGAAAAGTTGAAAAAATGGTTATTTTCTGAAAACTTATCCCAACGTTTATTTTAGCTATTTTCAAGTTTATATTTGTTTTTATTTTAAGATTGAATTACTATTTTCGTCATGAAAGATTCCCAAATTCTCAATTTGGTCATGGAAAGATGTTTTCTATTAGTTTGATCATTCAATGTGCATTCCCTTAGCAGCATAGTTCTGCCGTTAATGGGCACGATGATGTGGTTTAACAGCAGAACTATTTTGCTAATGGAATATAAATTGGATGACCAAACTGAGAGGAGAAATCTTTTGAGGACTAAATGGAGAATTGTGTAATCTTTCAATGACCAAAATAGTATTTTAGTCTTATTTTAATGTACAAATGATATTTTCCATACATTTTTAGACCCTGATTCTCTTCAGTTCCATTTTTTTATATCATAATTTTCCTCTCATTTCTACGAATAGTAGATAATCTTTGTAGAGTGCAGACTAGCGAGTTGCCCAATACATTTTACCTTCAAATCTAACAGATCCTTAAAATTGCAAGCTCCTTGTGGTATAATTCTTGGAACTGAGCAAACAAAATAATAAATAGATTAAAAACTTGCGTTTGATTCACCATGAAAATAGGCAGAAAAATAAGGTGAAAGTGAAAACCATACATAATACATTGGACTATTTTTACGGCTTACTAGATTTTCTCGTCAAACAAACAGAAAGTTTGCAAATTTAGTACCTTAGCCAAACCGAGTGCATCGAGAATTCCGAGGAGGTCACCGAGAAGGTCTGAGAAAGTAGCCTTTGCGGGTTCGGGTGGCGGGTCAGAAAGTCCGTAGCCTCTGTAATCGGGGGCAATAGCTCTGAAACCGGCATCTGCCAGAGCGATCATTTGGTGGCGCCAAGTGTACCATATCTCCGGGAATCTGTGCAGGAAAACGACGACGTTAGCACCTACAGGAGCAGAAAAAGGGTGTTTTGATTGAAGAAGGTGATAAGTTGCAGAGAGTGATGAAATGCAGAGGATTCTAACCGGTTCCAACTTCGGCTACGTGGAGGTTCAGCCCTCCAACGTTGATGAATTTGTGCTGGATTTGATCCGAAGCCATGGGAGAGTGTCCCTGCGAGTCTGTTGGTTACTTCTGTCTGGAACTGATGTTAACGCTGGGGGCACTGATGAGGGAAGGGAGTTGAAGTAGACACGTGGCACAAGATTAAAGTGGTGATCACACATCAAGTTTTAATGTTTTATTTTATTTGTGGAATTCTAAAATTCTCATACCAGTTAAAAATTAAAAATAAAATTAAAGAGTTTATTTTTTATAAAAATACTGTATCTTAAAATAAAAGTTATTAATTTTATATATCTTACACAATTTTAAATTAACAAATATACATTGTATGACAAATAATATCTTTTAAAGTTAAGGAAAAAAATTCAACAATAGGGACAATTATTATTTAAATAAAAATAATTCAGAATTAAATTCAAGCGGATTACTACTGTATGCCAATAAACTTTCACCTTTCCCACGTATGTAACAAAATATTTAACAACCAAAAATATGAATATATAATGTAAAAATGAGCAAAAGTTGGTTGAATTGGTTTTAGGTTAGGTTTAAATTAATTATAATAATAAAAATTAATTTATATATGTATATGTATTAAATTATTTTTTTAAGTTCCAACACTAGAATTGTTTTTAAAAAGTTCTTCCAGGTCATGTCTCTTTACTATAAAAAAATATGTTATCAACCGAAATAAATAACACCTTTACATAAGAGTTAAGACCCAAGTTAATTTTTATAAATGGAGTCCAGAATTTTGTATGATCTAATTTTAAGGTCTAATATCAAAATCAAACCCTAATTTTTAGTTCCAAATTCTATAGTTTTCATTCAGACTCAAAAATACCCACCCTCAACTTGATTGAGAATTTTTTTGGGAAAAATATATATTATTTTTTATATAATTTTATTCGTACATTTTATGAGTTTTTTAATACTAAGTTATTTTAAAAAATTATTATTTTAAAAGGACATACTTGCACTAAGAAATTAATTTCCTATTTTCTTTTTCACAATATAAAAACACGGCGGTATGTTCTGACCATCTCGCTCCTTTTTGACGCAAGCGTGAAACCATGGAGGACAAATAGAAGGTCGAGTTCGGTCTTAGCTCACTGGAGATTCTTCAAGACTTCAATTTCCTTGTATGTATTGGGTTTTTCTTCGTCAAGCTTCGAACTTTCTCTGCTTCAACTGCGGACTAGTATCTGATTTGCAGCTTCTGTTCACTGTGAGACTTCTTTCTCCTGTTGTGTTGCATCCGTTATCTGGTTTTCCGTTTTTTGACTTCTCTATTGTGGGTAATTTCAATACAATTGAAACCAGAGAGAAACTTTGGAATGTCCATCCAGATCGGAGTTGAAGTGTTGTAATACTCTTAAACCCTAGGTTTTTTTCATAACCCCCTGTCTCTCACTGGAATTATCTTCAAATTTCCGTCAGATTGAAATGTTGTTTATAATCTTTATCTTTTTCTTTCATTCCTAGAACGACGAAGGCGGTGAAGTTTCATAAACTGCAGCTTCCATTCACAATAAGCTTTCTTCCTAAAGTCAATTATATTCTGGGTTACAACACCTTGCAAATCACAATCGAAGCGTACCCAGATCTTATTTATTGGTTTCATTCCTCTAACCTAATCTGCTTACTCTATGTCAATATATGAGTGTAATTGCTTGAGAATATTAGTCGTTATGAGCTGAATTTCTACAGGTCTTGCTTCTGGATTCAGGTGATTTGGAGCTTCCTGAAGAATCACTCAGAACGAATCGAGATGTTTATATGATTAGATGTTATTAGAACTTTTCAGGAAAACTCCGTCGAAATTAGACCTCAAAAAGTGCTTTGCTTATTGATTTTATGATCACTATTGGCGTGAACTGAACTGATTTGCTTGGGTTTTGGAAACTAATACCTCAGCCCTAACACCGATCCTCCTCTATTATCAATGGGACTGCACCCACATGGCTGAGCTTACCATATTATATATATTTGTTGATTTTGCATAATAATTATTGTATGGCATAGTATACATGTATCCCCTTAATTGCTTTGTATACGCTTTCATCTACAGTTGTTGTGTAGCTTATGAGATAGTTATTGACACCTTGGTTATATGCAGGATCATTTTGAATTCAAAGTTGAAGCAAAACAAGTATGGCTGATTTAGAAAATTTGCTTTTGGAGGCTGCGGGAAGAACTGGTACAGCTGGGAGAAAAAGAAACTCTCTCCCACCTTCAAGGAGGCAACACGATGGTTCATATTCAGATGGTGGTAGTGATTCTAGGGATGATGATTCAGATGATGAGCTCAATTATATAAGCAGAAAGCCCTCTGGATCACAAGTTCCTTTAAAGAAGAGATTAGATCCAACAGAAAGAGATGATGATCAGATCAGTCCGGAAGAAGGGGATGGTGATGATGGTCATTCTGACCATGAGGGTGATAGCAGTGATGAATCTGATATTGGTGATGATCTTTATAAGAATGAAGATGACAGGCGGAAGCTTTCTGAGATGACTGAACTTCAAAGAGAGATGATCTTGTCAGATAGGGCAACCAAAAAGGATGATAAAAATTTATTGGGCAAGATAGCATCAAAGCGTGAGAAAGGAAAGACAACTGTACCCAGAAAACAGACTCCACCTCTCCCATCATCTCGTGTGCGTTCATCAGCCAGATCTGCTGACAGGTCAGCTGCCAAGGATGATGCATTAAATGAATTGCGAGCAAAGCGGTTGAAACAGCAAGATCCTGAAGCCCACCGCAGACTGAGAGAGGCATCCAGAAATTCAGGGCCCCGGCATTTTTCACCAAAGCGCAAACATTTTACTTCAACGAGTCTTAGTAGCTCAAGCCATAGTGAGAGTGAAAGTAGATCACACAGTGATGATGAAGGGTCAACTGGGGATGGAGGAATTGGTGACAGTGATGACGATAGGGCAATATCTGGGTCTGAGGGGCCATCATTTGAAGATATAAAAGAAATTACTATTCGCAGGTCAAAACTTGCTAAATGGTTTATGGAGCCTTTCTTTGAGGAGTTAATTGTTGGTTGCTTTGTTAGAGTTGGTATTGGTAGATCAAAGTCTGGACCTATCTACCGGCTTTGCATGGTGAAAAATGTTGATGCCACAGAACCTGAGCGGCAGTATAAATTAGAGAATAAACACACGTACAAGTATTTAAATGTCACTTGGGGAAATGAAAGTTCTGCTGCTAGGTGGCAAATGGCTATGGTTAGTGACTCTTCTCCACTTGAGGAGGAGTTCAAACAGTGGATTAAGGAAGTAGAGCGAAGTGGTGGCAGGATGCCAAGTAAACAAGATGTGTCGGAAAAAAGACAAGCTATACAAAAGATCAACACATTTGTCTACTCTGCAGCTACTGTGAAGCAGATGTTACAAGAGAAAAAATCTGCCTCATCAAGGCCACTAAATGTTGCAGCTGAGAAAGATAGACTGAGGAGGGAGTTGGAAATAGCACAAAGTAAGCATAATGAGGCAGAAGTTGAGAGAATCAAGACAAGACTGCAAGAATTAGAGGCATCTAGGCAAATGCAAGAGAAAGATGCCAAGGCTGTGAAGCTGGCTGAGATGAACCGAAAAAACAGGTTTGAGAACTTCAAAAATGCTTCTGAATTGAAGCCAGTGAATGCAGGTTTGAAGGCAGGGGAGGCAGGTTATGATCCATTTTCAAGACGATGGACTAGATCAAGGAACTACTATGCTGGAAAACCTGGTGAAGATGCGGCTGGAAATAATAATGCCAATGGCACAGTGGCTGGTGCAGGCAGCAATGGGACAGGAGCAACTGTGCCTGTGGAGGCTGGCATGGTGGCTACTGCTGCAGCCTTGGAAGCCGCTGCTGATGCTGGGAAATTGGTTGATACAAGTGCTCCAGTGGATCAAGGGACAGAGTCGAATATGCTGCACAATTTTGAGTTGCCAATTTCATTAGCATTACTTCAGAAGTTTGGTGGAGCCCAAGGAGCTCAGGCAGGATTCATGGCAAAGAAGCAAAGAATAGAAGCAACAGTTGGGTTCAGAGTCCCAGAAAATGATGGCAGGAGGCATGCACTGACATTGACAGTTAGCGATTACAAGAGAAGAAGAGGTCTTCTGTGAAATTTGTTGCTGCCCTCAGGCCTCAGGAATAGCACGCCAGTTGAGGTAACAGTTGTTGTCAGGTCAACTGTTTTATTAAGGCGAAGTTGGTTTGTATTGACTCCATTAATGTGCCCTTAAACATCTTGAATCTTTTTAAAGCATTCAGCCGTGTTTTCATTCTTTTTCCTTTCCCCAAAAATTTATAAACAAAGCTAGTCGAAGTAAACCACACATATTTATATGTTTTTTACGTTGATTTGTTACTGGATGCTTGGAAGAGATCAGGATAAAAGCAAAAAGTTGGGTGTCATTGAGAAATTGCTACTAAACAACTGTCGTTCCTTGGTGCCAGTATTCACTTGAAAAATTCTTTGGTATACCAAGTCACTCAACCTGTAAGTATGTCAGACATATTTTTTAATATGACCCCATTGGAATCTATTTCCAACATTGTTTTATATCAATTAATGATTGACTTGAACTATTTAATTTTTTGTAGATAAGATTTATTTAAAAACTTCATGTTTCATTTTCCTGTGTAGTGTGTCAAGTTTTTTTTATTATTGATAAAAGTGAGTGTGTCAATTTCTTCGAAAAAGCTAGAATAAGGAGGCGTGACCATCTCTCATGAGTACATTTTTGGTACTCTGTGAGTATGATATTATCTTTGTTAGATTTGCATTATGTATCATTTTTTATTAAAAAAATATTGAGTGGCTCAAATTCAGCAAAAAAAGTACTATATTTTAAGAGTATTAAATATTTTTCTGTCTCTTACAAATGTGAGGTGGCCCTACTCACAAGTGGGTTGAGACACGGTTGCAGGAAACGTTCCCAATTTTCTGGTCTAGATGTTTTCAAGTTAAGAGCGGTGGTTGTGACCTTAATACAGAAAGATACATATATTAACTTAGATCATGATAATGGTAAAATTCAAATATAATGACAGCTGAAACTAAAATATTACGGATGAATTATAGATTCTAATTAAAAATATGAACTAATAGAGATAAATATCGAAGTTCTTGTGAAAAAATCCTTGACTGGGTTGGTTCATGCATCCATCTCATCATCTCCGATCAGAAAACGTGAATTTAATATCATTTTTTTAATATTTTTTTAATTTTTTAAACAAAAATATTCAATATTATAACATCTTATATTTTATTACTTTATACTATGATTTTCAATAACTGATGATATAACGTCGTTAATTTTGCTTGATTTGGATGGTCCGTGCAAATTTTTTCTAATTCCTCGAATCTGCCATATTAGGGACAGGAATTTTCCAGAAGGAAAGAAAGAAACAATCTCAAGATAAGTAAATTAGTTAAAAGTAAAATATTTGTAAAAATATGTGAAAATTTTTATTTGTAAGAACAATATTATAAGAAAAATTATTATTTAATATTTGTTGGATATTAAATTTTTTCTTTGTATTTTATGGACATTAAATTTTTAAATAATATTGTTATATTATGGTTATAATTAATTATCTAATGAGAAATAAGTGTCCAGCATATAAATTTAGCGCCCATAGTTACTGACTGAAAATTTAGTGTCAAATAATAAATTCTCTTAATTTATTAAAATATAAAATAATATATTTTTTACTTTTAAAACATTTAAGATTTAAGATAATGACATAAAAATTAAAAAAAAATTATTAAAGAGTCTTAATTATAATAAAAAATAATTATAATAAATTATTTTTATTAAAGTTAATTTAAATTTTTATTATTATATTAAAAATAATAATAATTAATAATATAAATTAATAAATAAATTAAAACAATGATTATTTTAAAACGAATTGAGAAAGTGATGGAAGGCAGAAGTAGCATTATTCATCTGACAATAGCATAGCCTCTCCTTTCGCAGCTTAAGTATATTGTCCGCGTTGAGTTGAATATGTCAGTAACTTGCACTAGTCTATTTATATGAACGACCACCTATTTTGCATCATTAGTTTTTAGATGTTCATTTTTGGTTTATCTTTCTTGACACCAAGAATCTAAGAGGTTCAGATATTTATTCACTCTATAACATTTATTGCAATCAATTTATTTGTTCCTATCAATACCTTTTTATTATAAATTTAATACCAAATGTTAGTACTTCATCAAATCATCACGTCTATTAATTTTAATTTCGAGTAATGGTTCATGTATATGTATATTTTTTAGTTTTAATATTGTTTAAAAATGATATTTAATAATATTTTTTATTTTTTATAAAAATGTAAGATGCCCAGAAATTAAAAAATAAGAAAATAGTTTCATTTTAATTATTAGTTTTCATAGTTAAAAAAACGTATTATTTACAAGTTACAACCAACTTCATTTTAATTAATTTCTGATATCTGACAGTTTTTACCAATGACAGGAAGGTAAGACAGCAACTAAAGTGAGTCAAAAGGCCACTCCACGCTGTTTCTCTCTCTCCAGTTTTCTCGCTCTACCAAGGTGGCCAAGTCACCTCCACTTTGTATGTTTTTGGTTCCCAAAGTTCCAAGACCCAAAATCCAATTACTACTCTCTTTTTTTATATTTTTACCGCCTCCGCCATTAAAATGCTCTCCAACTTTCCCTGCGAGTGCCTTGAAAACCAAATCAAAAGTTCAAACTTTTTGAATCATCTACTGTTTAAGCCAAATCAAAGCCATGTCTGAGAGCACCAAACCTTCTCAGTTTCACTTCCCATTTCTTCTTCACCAAGTGCAGGACCTGAAAAGATCTGTGCTTGCTATACTCTTCTACTTGCCCACTTCTTTCTTCGCTCTTATTCTTCTCTACCTTTTGGCTTATAATGGTTTTACTGTATTCTGGATTCATGTCCCTTTCCTGGCCAAATCCCCGCCGAAACCCATCATTTTCTCCACGGTACGTGAGGCCGGAGAACCAATCCGAAAATGGTCTTCTTACCAGTCGAAGCTCTTTTCCTCTGTGTTGTTCGCTGTCAAAGAAGAAAATTCAGGTGCTACTTTGAACACCCACTTACCCCTTCTGCAAAACTCGTCCTTTCCTATGGAACCCACCGAGAAATTTTCTATTCATAGGTCGAGACGAGCCAGGAGACACAAGCGGGGCCTGAGAAGTGTGCGCTTAGAAGCTCCGTTCTCATTGTTTAAAACCAGACTCAAAGCATTCTTTTCTGGGAACTCTTCTTCCTCGTCTTGTAAGATGAAGTTCTTCATGACTTGGATTGCTTCGTTGAAATCATTTGGTGACATGGAGTTTTTAGTCGTGGAGAGCTTGTTCAAATCTCACCCAAAAGCTTGTTTGGTCATAGTCTCCAAATCCCTGGACTCTGATGGAGGGTCTCAAATTCTGAGGCCATTCTTGAACAATGGGTTCAGAGTAATGGCAATTGCTCCTGATTTCAGTTATATATTCAAGGACACTCGTGCTGAAGCCTGGTATAATCGGTTGAAGGAAGGGAATGTGAATCCAGGTGGAATCTCTTTAGGCCAAAACCTCTCCAATTTGCTTAGACTTGCTCTGTTGTACAAGTTTGGAGGCATTTATATGGACGCAGATGTTATAGTGTTGAAGAGTTTCTCTAAGCTGAGAAACACCATTGGAGCACAGAACTTTGATGTAAAAACTGGGAAATGGAGCCGCTTGAACAATGCCTTGTTGATATTTGATAAAAAGCATCCATTACTATTCAAGTTCATTGAAGAATTTGCACTCACATTCGATGGGAACAAATGGGGTCATAATGGCCCTTACTTAGTCTCTAGAGTGGTCTCTAGAGTGAGTGGAAGACCAGGATTTAACTTCACTGCTCTGCCACCATCTGCATTTTATCCTGTGGATTGGAGGAGTATTAGTAGTCTGTTTCGAGGACCTAGAGATGGACTCCAATCAAAATGGTTGGTCAAGAAACTTGGGCAAATTCGCAAGGAAAGTTTTGCAGTGCACCTGTGGAACAGGCAGAGTAGGAAGCTAGAGGTAGAAAAGGGAAGCATTGTTGATAACATTATATCAAGTTGTTGCATCTTCTGCAACTCTTAGCTCTGAAGTTTGTAATTAGAGAATTAGATAGAGTTATTAGTTTTAAATAGTTATATCTGCAATGTTTGTATTATAAGTGGGAATGGACTGACTGTAACTGGGTTCATTCAACCATAGGAAAGGATATGGAAGATTGTTAAAACTAAAGGGCTAGATTAGATTACTCTGGTTTTGGCCCTTTAATAATGTGTTTGTTGTACACCTTTTAAAATCTGGGAAGAATAAGATGAAGAAATGTTTGATCCTGTGAATTTGGATATCAGTTTGAATCTGGAAAGTGGGGTTTGATTGATCTTCGAGAAACGAATGGGCAAAGTTTATCTTGTTTGGGACAAATAAATTGTGAAAGTGATATCTCAGCTTCCAATCTTAATAGAGCACCTACTTTCTTGCCATGCATGTGACCCACAACTCACTTGGTTTGGGAAGATATCAATTTAGTTCCTACTAACATGAAATTTCTTTCCCTTTTATTTTTACCTTGGCAGGCTTGGCTCCTATTTACATTTGATGAGAATATAAAATAACTGCTCTGGAGAATTTTTGTTGAAAGGAACTGAACTTAGTCTCCCTCACCTATCACTGTTCGTCTCCATTCCTTTTGTCTCTGATGTTCATATTCAGCTATGTAGTCAGCCAGGTGATAATAAGTTGTTTCTGGCAAAAACCTTCATGATTGGGTTAAGGAGAAGGCAATCAAATTAGTTATAATTCAGTTACAATTAATGGACAATTAGGTAATCATGTAACTATTACCTATAACATTAATTTACCCAAATAAGTAATCATATAATTGTATTTTATTCACCTATTTTTGTTAATAAATTTGGCTTTATCTTAAATAATAAAATTTGTATTAAATTTTGAACTCGAATTATCTAAAAATTAGCAAAAACCAAGTTAGTTCATAGGGTGAATTAGCAATGTAATTATTAAGTCATGGTGACAACTTGTGTGTAATCTGGTTTATTCTATCATGAAAAGAGAAAAGAGGGAGAGTTTGAGTTTCATGTTGATTTGGAGAAGTGGAGCAGAGGCAAATTGGTGATCAACCTACTTTGGGCATTTGAGGGAGAAGTGTTAGCTCAAACACAAACTTCATGCTCAAGGTCCCACCCTCAGCCATAACTTCATTAAACGTGTTGGCCCCTGCTCTATGTCGTGACTGATTTCAGGTGGCCATATTCAAATTGCATTTTAATCTAATACTACTACTGTAGTACCATATTAGTGTTATTTATATTTTATTATGTAATTTAATTTTTAAATTAATTACTAAAATTTAATAAAAAATTATTTATATGTTAAAATATTTATAGCAATAATATTCAATTTTTCAGTATAACAATATTCTCCCCCCATAATTGTTCCCCACCAGTTTTTTAACATCATATCATCATGTGTAATATATTTGATTTATTTGCCTTTTTTTCTCACGCATTGGTGGGTTTGGGGGGTCACCACAAATGATTATTATGAATTCGGGTATATTATTACCAATCTTGCTAAATCTTAATTATTTATTTAAAAAATAAATGTCACGCCTCAATTTAGGACATGTGACCGGCGTAGATAATTATCCTCCAGGTAATTATCCACCAGTCTCACATATCAATACAGACAATATTATTAAAATCCATTATAAATAAATAACGATACAAAAATTCATGTTCATAAAATATATTATAAGTCTGAAATTTATTAAAAATTTCGGCAGAGCCTCCCCTGAAATATGGACTATCCCAGGGTATAACCTGCAAATAAAAAAAGGTGGGCATACCCACCACCAACCAGAAGCCTCAGTGGCTTATCAGAAAAACAGTAAAAGTCCATCATGGACTGTT
>JASKGM010017555.1:0-32027 GCA_034509205.1 Ceratonia siliqua
GGTGTATTAGTATAATTGTAGCCATGTCACGTGTATATATTAGTTGATTTACCTTTAGTAACAGAATAAAATGTGTTGAAAAATGAACGTGATGTCATTTTTTACAAAAGAGTATGGGGTCAAAAAAAAATTTTCATGGGGGCAAATTTATTTTTTTATATACAATAATATATAAAAAAATAAAAGGTTGTGGGGGCAACTGCCCCCACCTCTTACCACATGGGTCCGCCACTGACTCCAAAGCTTGAGAAAGTAGCGATGGGTAGCTCATTAGATGATTTTCCAGTGGTGGTGTTGGCATCAAACCTAGGCATTGATTCCCATTTCCCACCCGTTCTTGACGAACCCCGAAACAGAGGTCGAAGGAGAACAAGAGACTTGGCATGACCATGACTTCTCCGATCTCCATTTCATGCAGTTCTTTCGTCTTCAAGACTCTGACAACAACGGCCAGAGGATTTTTCGTCTTGTTGTCAAATATTATATATCCTGGTAATCCAATTTGTGACTACCTTTGTGCTTCCCTTGGTTATTCTCATATTTAAAAGTCCTAATGATAATTATCCACCACGTTATATCTTTTTGAGAAGCTGTTTTGTACTTTATTTCCTATCATTTCAAATTTTTTCCCTCTTTCTTTTTAATAATCATATTGGAAAATGAAGTATGTAAACCGTCTTTTCAGTACCTTTGGGATGATATTAAGAAATGAGAGATTAAGATACCAGAAATTGTGAGAAGTGATGATGATGTGCTGGAGCATAGACCACTCACAGATTATGGCATTGAATCAAACTCTTTTCACCTCACTCAATGATTTCAACTGCACATTGTCACGGTCCACACCTTCTTTGTGATTTTCTGTCCATAGAAGAGGTTGATCATGGAGCATTCTATATTCTTCTCAAGAATTCATGAACCTTCTATATAGGTCAAGACTTATTTAGAGCCATGTGAAGTTGTATATAGTATTTTATAATATTGTAGCATGTACATACTCATTGTAGAGTATTCTAGAAAAATATTCTTAATTGTTGGATCGAATTGATATGCATCGTCCATTGAGGAGGTGAGAGGCTATATAAACCCCATTGGGGTCTCATTTGTAGCAACCAAGTCTTGTAGAACTTTCTTGAGTAAAGCATTCTCTAAGTTCTCCAAACTCTCTCTAACTTTCTTACTTTGCCTTTCAGAATTCTTAGAATCTTTAATAGCCAAGCTAGCATTGTGCCTAACTTTCTAAGGAAAGGCTGGCTTGTTTGTTGGAAGAGCAAGCAAGTGCTACACGGGGCGTTGGTGAAAAACTAAACACGTGACAGTTAGTATTAGAGCTTAGGTTGAAACTTTTCTAGTAAGGATGTTAGGCCCTAGTGGTGAGACCATCGTTGAGAAGAAGAAGCAAGAGAGTGGGAGGTCAAGATCACGAGAGACTATGGTGGACATGAATGCTCGAGTCGCAAAGATAGAGTTTGTGATTGTGGAGGGGTAAGACAAGTTCGAGGAGATAGACCAACGCATTGAAGGCATCGAGAATGGACGTGAAGAGCTCCTAGAGGTAATGCAAGGTGTCTTGAACGAAGCCACCCTCAAGTGTGTATACCAAGTGAAGGCTTTGGAGGTAAGTCTTCGTGTTGAAATCTTGTCTCTCCAAGAGGAGTTTTCCCTCTCAAGGAAGACTGTGAGCGGGTCATCACGGAACTAATAGAAGCAAATGACGAACTTGCCATTCACAAGAGGGCTATAACACAATAATGAGGCATTGGAACTTTCGTGTCCGTGGCTCCTTCGAAGGTGGATGTTCCAAACCCTAAAGCCTATAGTGGGTTGAGGGACGCGAAGAAGATTAATAATTTCTTATAAAGTTTGGAGCAATACTTTAAAGTTCTTGGTGTGGGGAAGGACACCAAGAAGATTGATGACGGCACACTCTACTTGGTTGATACTGTCATGGTATGGTGGAGAAGACGTTGGAGTGATATCGAGAAGGGCACATGTACCATCTATACTTAGGAATAGTTCAAGAAGGAACTTAGACGGCAATACTCGAGGTATCGGCCAAGTAGAGTATGTCGTGATTAATCTTCTTGGTGTCCTTCCCCACACAAAGAGCTTTAAAGTATTGCTACAAACTCCATAAGAAAGTATCAACCTTCTTCGTGTCCTTCGACCTACTATATGCTTTAAGCTTTGGAACATCTACCTTCGAAAGAGCCACGATCACGGAAATGCCAGTGCCTCCTTCTAGTGCTATAGGCTTCTTGTGAATGGCGAATTCATCTTTTGCTTCTCTTAACTCCATGGTGACCCGTTCATAATCTTCCTTGAAAGGAAAAAGGTCCTCTTAGAGATACAAGATCTCAACACGAAGACTTACCTCCAAAGCCTTCACGTAGTCTATAATCTTGAAGATGGCTTCGTTCAAAGTACCTTGCATTGCCTCTAGGAACTCTTCATGTCCATTCTCGAAACTTTCAATGCGTTGGTCTATCTCCTCGAACTTGTCATGTCCCTCTACAATCGCAAGCTCTACCTTTGTGACTCGAGCATTCATTTCCACCAAGGTCTCTCGTGATCTTGACCTCCCACTCTTTTGCTTCTCCTTCTCAATGATAGTTTCACCATTAGGGCCTGACATCCTTACTAGAAAAGCTTCAACCTAAGCTCTGATTCTAACTGTCACGTGTTGGTCTTTTCACCAACGCTCCGTACGGCACTTGCTTGCTCTTTCAACAAACAAGTCAGCCTCTTCTTGAAAAGTTAGGCATAATGCTAGTTAAATTAGTAAAAATGTTAAGAACTCTGAAAGGCAAAGTAAGAAAGTTAGAGAGAGTTTGGAGAATGCTTTACTTAATAAAGCTCTACAAGGCTTGGTAGCACAAATAAGACTCCAATGGGGTTTATATAGCCTCCCACCTCCTCAATGGATGGTGGGGATCAATTTGATCCAACTGCTAAGAATATTCTTCTAGAATGCTCTACATTACTCTACAAAGAGTATGTTTGTACATATTACATTATTTTAGAATATTCTATACAAATTCACGTAATTCTAGATAAGTCTTAATCCATTTAGAAGGCTCATAAATTCTTGAGAAGCTATAATGTTCTATGGTCAATCTTCTTCGTGAAGAAAAAATCACAAAGAGAGTGTGGATCGTGACAATACTCACTTAGGAAGTACAATGAGAAATGGGCAGCAAGTGAGTACGGGCCTTAGTAAGGGTATCAATATCATATAGTTGACTTGAGAACCCTAAGTCGTTGGCGGAGTTTCTTCTTTAGATGAAGTATTAGTCCATGACTACGTGTTAAGAGAAACTTATAGTCATATTAATCTATGAAATTTTAAAATGATGTACGATTTTATATAGTAAGACATAGATGAACACAATTTCCTTGGTCATGCTATTGACACTCCCAGAAGCAAGGGATTATGTGTTTATTTAAATTTTAATTGAGACATGTAAAATGTACAAGGAGGGGTTCTAATCCTCACCGGTTTCCAAAGTAATGCAACCTTTCACATTTTGGCCATATATATATTTTTTCTTTTTATTGTTTATTTACTATTTTAAAATTAACTGTAAACGGTAACATCTATAGTAATAGAATTTATAGAGTTAATTTTTTAATTCATTCCTAAAATTAAGAAAAGACACTACAAGAGTATAAATTATATTGTTTTAATTTTATTTTAGTATTATTTTTTTTATCGTGCCCCTCTCAATAATCATTGACTTGGGATTAATAATATGTTTTAACTTTTAACTTATATGAAAATAAACATTTTATTGAGTTATTTAAAAAAATGATAAATATAAAATTAATAATTTTAAATTTTTTATAAATATTATTAATACTTAAAATATTTTTAGGGGAGGTGGATTAAAAATAGATGTAACTACTAACTATATGCTAAGTAAGAATTGCAATCGAGTTGAGTATAATTTTAATATGTTTAAATTTATTCATTTAATAAACAAACTTAAATTCAAATTTGAGCTTTAATATTTTTATAAAATTTTAAATATATACATATGTATAATATAAAAGTTCATAAATTAGTATATTTGTTCAAATTTTGTATAAAATTATATATAAATAAATTAAAATTATAGAGTTATATTTTTTTAATAACTGAATTATTTATGAACTTAACAAGCTGAACATCAAATGCATGTGCTTGGATCGTTTAACTAAATAAGTTTAATATATTATTTAAGTTCATTTATTTAATATATAAGTCAAATTTAAATTATTTTTTAACGAATTAAATTCAAGTAATTCACTGACACTTAGATTCTTTTACAATATTCTTAATGTTAAGTGGGATAATTATTTAAAAAACGATTGTATAAGTAATGTTATCAAATTTATAAGAATAATTTTATTTACTTATTATATTTTAAATTATGTTTTAGTTTTTTAATATCTTAAAATATTTTAGAATTTTATTTTATAATGGCATAAAAATAAAATCAGAAGAATTAATATTTTTAATTTAAAATAAATTATTAAATAAATAATATTTTTGTAATGGTTATTCCTCAACAATTATACTTATACATATTATTTAATTATAAAATTAAACTTAATCATAAAAATTAAAAACATAAAGAAATAATTTAATTTAAATGCTTTTATATTTTAAAATAGTATTTTATAATAATACAAAAAATGCATTTTTAAATATATTATTTCTAAAAATATCGTATAATTTATTCAAAAATAGATATATCAAAACCAAATAAATAAATAAAATATAAATTATCTCACCCTCAATTACTTTCCTAATCTTTAGCCAGAATCATTGTTAAACGGAAATGGGTCCCCGCAATCCCATTCCATACTTCACCCTCTCAAGTTTCGCCCGAACTTTAGGTGATCAAAATCCTTGATAAACCCACAGAAAATCCCAAGTTGACCGGTCGCCTGACCTTTATTACACCCATCATCATCGCTTCCACTCTTCTACTTCACCTTCCGTCCTTCTTAGAAACCTAACGTCCTCGACCACCATCGCCACCGCCCAAACCCTCTTCGCCTATTTTCTACTTCCACATCCGTCTCTTCGTCTTCCGCCTCATCCTTCTCCGATACCGAACTCCGCAAGTGACACTTATTGCTACATTTCCTTTTGGAAGTGGATAAACAGAAGAAGACTGTGAGGGTGCATGCAGGTATTAGCGTGCAGCAGCTTGTGAATGGGATAAAGGAGCATGGGCGTACACTACAGAATTTCGCCTCCATTAGGGAGCAACAGGTTGGAGGGATCATCCAGGTTTCTATATTTTCAGTTTGATAATTTGCTTAAAGTTGCTATTTGATAGGATTCATTCTTTAACTTTGGTGTGTATACGTTCATTTGATGGTGGGAGTGTTGTCTCATATTTATCTTAAATAGTTATTCATAGCTAAAACTGTAGTGCTTAGATATTATACACCACGAATTCGTACAGTTTAATAAACTAGGCAAATTAATGCATTTTATGTACTGATTAAAAAGAAAATAGAAGTTTATACCTGCTTTAAAGGTTTGCCTGCATTTGATTTAGTTAACTAAATCATTTTTAGTCATTATTGTTCGTATTATGAATATTAACTCACTGCATTCATGTAATTTAGGTAGGAGCACATGCTTTGAAACTGGTCACTCCTGCCAAGGGAAAAATAGAGCTCTCAAGAGAGAAAGATCCAGAGATTTGTTTTATCTTGCTGGCTGTGGTGTTGGGAGACTGGGAGTTGTGGCTTAAGTCACCCTCCAATCTGTTGAAAGAGACGAGCCTGTGGAGCACATCTCAACCTCGAGTGAGACAAAGAAAAACCACAAGTAATTAATTGAATTACATAGTGAACTTCATTAGCAAATTATTGTTCACATCTGTAGTTTGTAACACGGAACAAGATCCAAGAGCTAGCCAAGTTTACTCCCAGCTGATATAATAAGCCAATAAAATTGCATTGAGAGATTATGCGTATTTATAAAAATAAAAATAATTCATTGTTATTATCATTATTACTATTATTTTAAATCTTGATATCCTGCTACTTTAAATCTTCAATGGCTTTTGGCTTGGCCCCTGCCTATAAAATTCTGCCTCTGCCTTCAAGCATGGCTACCCTGATTACTTGATTGTGAAAATCGTTATCATTTCCCTAATTTATCTAATGCTATATATTTTCTGGTAAAGTTGCAGGAAATTCTTTGATTCCATTATCTTGAAATGATCAACATCTGGTTTTCTGTTGATGCAGCATAGCTGAATACCTAGTTGTAGCTGCTTATGATGTGGTTAATGATTTCAGTGTAACAATTTTAGGATTTCAGATTATATAAGAACTTGCTCTACTTTTATGTATTAAATTTGGTGAAAAAAAAATAGATTGAAGAGTACACTTTGTGATTGATTGCAAATTTTTGGCGTATGAAAAATGTCTACAAAAGGGGAACCATTAAGGAGGTGAAACGAAAAAGCATTAAAATGGAATTCGAAAATGATTTTTGGAGTAGAACTGAGCATGTGATAGAAGTGGGAAGGAAGAAGGTAGCATGACAATGGTACTTTGCAAGTCAGAGCAATAATCAAAAATAATAATATGCCTTATTGCTATGATAATGTTTTACTAACCCTATATGTTTTTGTGTATCACTTCATGATTGATCCTGTACCTCCTCTTTTGGTTGCCTTTGGTGTTAAGTGATTAAGGATCTTCCTCTTAAGAGTTGTATTAACCATTTTCTTTTATAACTTATGCAGGAGAATGCTATCAGAAAATAAGCATGCCTTCGTATCCCATACACTGAATCCGTTGTGGTTGTAAGATGCAATGCTGTTTCAAAGCGGAAAGGTCCTTCCAAGTTCAAACCCAAACACACTAAAGATCAAGCCATACACCATGTCTTTAACCTCTATAGGGAATCCCCCCAGAAATACAGATATAGCTATGTGCCTATACTATTGATTGTTTGATTTAGCAATTTCTTTTGATATAGAGTAGGATTGATATTTGAGGAAAATATTGGTATGAGTACGTTTCTGCTAGATGAAGCCTATTTGAAGCTGCAGCCTGTTCTCTTTTTTTCTTTTGGCTACTCTTCGTATTTGTCCTCTTTTTATGGCCTTTCTTCTTTGTTGTCTTCACTGGCATTTTCATATGATCTAAACTTGCATTGAGAGGAAGATTCAGACAGACTGACAGAATTACCAAAATTTCATAGCTGTTATCATTTACCCTTTGGTTTGGTCGAGAAAATCCAACTTGTTTCATGTAGGTTAGTGGCCATGGACTGTAAAATTTTATTATATTTCTTACTTATCTGAGAAATTAATACTCACATTCATTGATATCTAATGGAGCTTTAATCTCTGAACTCATTCTCTTCTGCTTTTTTCACGTTTTACATTGGCTTCTGTTAACAGGTAGCATCTGACAATTTTGTCATTTTCTTCTATATCTTCACTTAATTGTGTTGTCATGTAGTGGACATGCCTGTTTGACTCAATTTGTTTATTTATTAATTTATTTATTTGGTTTAGAGGAGGAGCTATGGGTAAATCATCAGATGATGGTGAACAAGATATAGATGAGCTTTCTTTCTCAGAGTTAAGGGATAAACTACTTGCCCTTGATCCTTTCAATAAAAACCACAACATAAAGGTCAATCAAGCTGAGGCTGAGTTCTGGCAGAAGTCAGAGGGATATAGAGTAGGATAGAATGATGAAATATTGGGATTTGATTGTGGAGGCCAACAGTGGGTATCAGAGTCGTGCTTCCCTTATGCCAAGCGTTGAATAAATTGAATAGCTGAAGTAACTCATACAGACTGAAGGGATGCCTGCACCTGCTCCAGTTGAACAGCGATGGATGGCTAGCAGTAGGAGTTCCATGAGTCCTGCTTCATGCTCATCTGAGGAAGATTTTTTTCTCTTGGGTAACTATAAGCCTCTATGCTGGATAACTGAAATTTCTAGGAGTATGGTATGGATTATGTTCTAAATTTTCCCTTGTCTTGTCTATCATTTCATATGATATCTCTACGTAGTAAACACTTTTGAATTTTCCTTTATGTTAGCACTATTTAGCTGACACATTAAAATGCATGGACCTGCTCTTAATTTTCTTTAAAAAAAGTCTTAAAATTTTTATTGCATTTCTTAGACATGGGGATCCCTAGGAGTTACTCTAAATCCACTACTTGGTTTGTCATCACCTAGAATTTTTTAATTTGGAACCAGTTAAAGCGAAATATCACATTTAGCCTTTTCTAAGAATTTGAACTTGTAAATGAAACCTTTTATACTTTACTTTTAAGTTTAGCATGTAGGTTTGGTTACATCTACTGGATTAGTTCTTGCATGCTTTAGTTTGTGATTTACCATGGCTTAATGTATATATACCTTTTGAAATAGTTTGGTAGTCATTTCTACTATTGATGGTGTTTCAGGTTGGTATAATCATGTACCTCCCTACCATGGATGCACGCCAAAGGAAGGATATAACAGAAGAATTCTTTCATTACAGGCATTTGACTGAGGCAAAATTATGGGACCGTTACTCTGCTTATGAACACTGGGCCAATATTGACATAATTAACCAAGCAGTCTAAATAATTGAAATTATCCCACGTGGTATTTGGAACTGATTTCCAATTATTGTCTTTTGCTATATCGCTTGATGTTTGGCCTAACCTTCTATTATCCTTGATTACCAAATTTTAGTCTTCCTTCAGAATTTCTTGTATGTGTATTCCTACAAGACGAGCTGGTTTGCACACACACACACACACACAAACTAATATGCATATGTTCTTATATAAGATTTTAATTGAAATTGAACCAGTCCAAAAAAACAATCTTATTCTTGAATGCTGAGTACTGGCTCAGGTTAGCTGGTTTCTCTAGCTGAAATCACCAATGATTGGAGATGCAAAACAAATGGAAACAATTTTGAACTATACTTGATTTTCATTCATATTGTCTGTTATTTAGGTTCCAAAGAACAAGGAGGAGCTTGCTACTCTCCAAGCAAGGCTAAGAAAGTGTTGTCCTGCAGATGCATACAATAAGGCTAGAAGGGAATTGGACCCCTACAGGATTCTTTTAAATAACATGTTGGAAAAGTTCATCCCACTATCAGATATCATATAAGCAAATTCTAGGTCAGTTATTTATTCATCTATGCTTGTCTCATTTTTCTTTTTTCTTTTTTCTAAAATAAGTTGAGTATATCTTCAGCCCTAAATTCTTGACATAGCTACGTTTTGGAACTTTGGAATGCACAATATCTGGTGTACAATCAAGTATTATTATACTAAATTCATTTGCTATCAAATTAGTTCCTGTATGGAGATGCCTTGAACTCAAAAAAGCTTTAAGAATTGAGATATAGAGTATAGGTATTTGTAGTAGCTAGCTTAATCTTGCACAATGTTGTTTATCATCCCACCAAAAAGGGGAAGTGAGAAGGAGGAACAGAGGAAAGAAAATCTGCTGTTGACGTACTTGTATTAATTGCTCCCCTGTGAGCTATGATTTGGGACATAATCTCTGGTATTTGATGCATCCAGTTTGGCAGGGAATTTTTAACCTTTTTAAGGGTTATTATATGCCTCTTGAATATATTTTAGGTTTATCCTTGACTTAGAATATGTTGCTAGATGCTCAAAATACAAATTGAAGGAAAGAGAAGCTACGGCCATTTGGACTTTAGGAACAGTGCTGTCTTCTTAAAAACTGAAAAACTGCAATAATTGCCCACGTGACCAGAGAAATTTTTATATTCTTCTTCCAGATTTGGAGAGCAATTATATTTACAAGCATTTTTTTTTCCAAATTTTTCTCCTATAAAACAAGTTCTTAATATACATCCCGTAAGACTGGCTTATGGTATGTCCATAATATTGTTCTTTTATAAGAATTTTAACTCTGATTTGTTCTCTCTAGAAAACTGTTAGCAGTAGGAAAGAAATAGAGAGGGAAAAAAAGGAATCTAGTTTTATAGTGGAAATGATTAGCAGTAAATAGCAGAGAAGGATGAGTACGGTATTACAACACTCAGATTACTTGGTAAGGTAGTAAATACATTATATAACTAGTGAGAGGCACTAAATAAACTCCTATCAACCTAGAGGTGAAGCAAGAATAGTCATTGCTGATATTCTGACATGCCACTCCCGCCAGAATTGTAATTCAGAAGCATGCTTCACAAAGCCAGCAGCAGCATAGAGCAAAGAGGCTGCATCAATAAGAGTTCCAACAGAAAACAGATTAGTGTTTGCGCAAATAAAAGAGTTAGGAGGCTAGAGTGGAAGATGCTGATCCAAGTAATTGCTTAACGAATGTCTTCTAGTTGTAAGTGGAAGCTTTCTCACATCTTCTGATTATAACTAAACTTGAAGTTAAAACACTTCCATATGTATTCATTTCAGCAAAAAAAGTAAAAATGAAAATGAAAGTAAATTGCAGTTCATGATATTGGTTGAACAAGTACTGTATTATGTGAAGAACTAGAGCTTACCATCCCTCAATGAATCCTCTCTCTCCTTTCTTCTTCGAGCTGGAGAAGAACTTTCTTCCGGCGGTAGGATTCTCTGTTGGGTATCCTGAAATCATAGGACGAAGAACAAGTTGAGTTCCGTTAAGAGTTTCTAATAAATTAGATTGTGTTTTTGCGTTTTTACTTAAGAGAGGAGAGAGATGTATGAGGGGTACCTGGTGGAGGCTGGTTCTCCTGTCTCTCTGGCTTCTGCATTTTGGAGCGGATGGAAGTAGTTACTTACTGTAGTGCCTTTGATTGCACTTGTTTACAGGTGTGTGATACTGTAATGGTGATCTTCCAGTTGTCAGTATATATAACCTTGTGTATGTGACAATTAGGTGGAAGTGGGGTTATAGAGGAGAAAACACCCTGATCGCTCATTTTAGTTGGTGGCGCCTATAAGTAGGTTTTTCTTGAAGACACCCTTATCTTTTTGGAGGTCGGTTGGCTAATCCATCTACTCGGGTTCTTGTGAACATGGCTGCCAGAGTAATTATTCTTTCCTCTTTTTAAATTTTCATAACCTAAGTTCGACTTAAAATCCTCGCCTTAAAGTTTTCTTAATATAAGTGCATCTTTCTGGTCCATTCTTGGATTCCATATGGAAAAATGTTAGAAGTATATTGTTGATGATGGAATGAAAGGCAACAAGGAATTTCCAGATGTAAAAGCTGCCCTTTATTCATTTTTATGAATTTGGATACTTTGCTTAGCCAAGGGGACAACCAAAAGCATAATGGTGACAAACAAACGCGTAAAAGGACGCGGTAATGGCTGAGTTTGTCAACAATTTCATTCTGGTTTGCGTATGAAACCCACTTGGGACAAAATTTTTGTGAAGAATATATGCTTCATCTTTTGTTAAGAGTTCTTTCACTTTATGATTAATTTTGCCGTAGGAAGAATAAGATAATAATTAAGCATTGATGCTTGGAGAATATATGGAGTTGTGGAGTCCAAGTAAATGAAATAAATTTGAGATTAGCACAATGTCACGTCATTTACAGGGCAAGCTTAACGCACACGTCGTCACCTCCAATTCCTGCAGATTTCGAGTTGTTTAGCTTCAAGATAGCTGTTTTTATTTTTAATGAACTTGATCATAGGTTTATGAATAATAAGTACAAGTGTGATATACTAATTAAGTATTAGATTTTATGTATACATTTTTCGATAGCATCATCATTATGTCCAAAGAAAATTTCTTTCTCCTAGTGGAAAAATTGTGTAAACTTTTTATTAATTTTAATTTTGATAGACTAAGGTATTGTTTGTATATATTTATTTTGAGAATAAATAATTTTTTTAAAAAAATGTCATTCTCATGAGAAAAAAAAACAAAGTGTTTGTTTTAAAAATGGTACTCTAAAAGTAGTGATATTTTTAGAGTAATATTTTTATTTTTTATTTTAACAAATAATTTTAAAAAAAACTTGAAAAAAATAAAAAAATAATTAAAAGAATTTTTTTTTATTTTTGAATACTTGTGTTATGAAATTTTTTATTTTTTTAAATTTTTTTAAAAAATAAATTAAAAAAAAGGTTACAGAATAGTAAAGTCTTTCAAAAATAAATAGTTTTTCTCTTTCTAAAAAAAAATTAAAATATTTTGATTTAAAAGTTATTTTTAATTATTATATTTAAATGCAAAATAACTTATATTTTTAAAAAGATATTCTTTCTAACAGAAAAATATAAAAAAATATTTTTTACTAAGTCACAAGTAATAAGTTAATATGGAATAATCATATATACATTAAATGACACTCGTTGAAGAGTTAATTAATGTGTACGTGGTTTTTTTATTGGTTTAGTCTACTGAAAATTAATGAATTAAATGTATACAAACATTTTTTTTCTCATGCTGGTAATTTAAAATGCAGAACAATGCTATTTACATAATTTTTAAATGTCTATGATCTTTAATAAAGTCACTTATATTGTTATTCATAATTATAATTGTAATTATCATATAAGTAACAGTATATTTTTACATAAATGTTAGAGAATCAATTATATACAATAACACACATGACTATTTTAAGTTTAACAACAAAAAACAAAGTCGGACCATTTAAACTAGTAATGTGTGAATTTATGTATTATAATTATAAAGTAATATGACTTTGATATGAACTGTAAAGAGATTTCCAGTAATCATCTCACAAACAGATTTTTCATTATCAACAGGGTACTATATTATTTCAGGATATGATTGCTCCGAAATGTGAAATGTATTAAAATAATAATGATTCCTTAATTTAGGACTCGTGCAAATTATAATCATCAACCATCAAGCCACAAGACTTTATTTACAGATTCAAATTGGTTTATAAAAAAAACTATGAATTAGTATAAGCCTTTTTTTAAAAGAGCAATTAATACCTTAAAGAATCAGTTTATACCTGATCACAAAGTTGGATTCTCCGAGGTTTAGGTTGGATTTTCTTAAGAAATAAGGAGAAAAAAAATACTTGGATTAATCTATTTTTATTTATTTATTTGACTCTAATTAAATTTGAATTTACAACAATTTCAGTACTATTAATTTACATGTTTATTGGTAGGCAACATCAAAATTCTTTTATGGAACAAACATGTTAGCTGTCTTACCATTAACACGTGCAGTGACATAATCGGGTCGGGTTGAATTTAAAATGAGCTGATATTTTGATAGTCCAACCCAACTCATCAGACTATCGGGCTGGCCCAATATAACTATAAGTATCAATAATTTTTATTTAAATATAATTATATTTTTTGTACTAAAAATACTAAAATAATAAATAAAATATTATATATATATATATATATATATATATAATTAATGTTGTTGTTTTATATATTCAATTGTAAGTTTATAACTTTTTAATTTTAATTTATTGAATAATAGAATTTATGTTAAAATGATACTTTTCACAAACAATATTGTTAACATTCATTCTCCTATTAAATTATAACAATTGTGAAAGAAAAAAAATGAAAAAAAAGAAAAAAATAATATTTATAAAACAAGAAATTGATGATTTTATTTTATTTTGTATAAATTATGTTTTATACTTTCACTCCTATCATTTGACTGGTATTTTGTTTTTCATTTAAATTGTGGTTCATTCCCATTTATAATTATTATTTAATGTTTAATCAATTCACTGGAGTTAAAAGAAAAAAAAACCAAAATTTTCACTGTTGCTTAGACTTTTTTAATTTGTTTTGTCATAAAGTTCTTGCGGAAAAGTATAGAGAAAAAAACTATATCTCTAAAAAAGTAAAATAGATTAAGGTTAATCAATTAAGTGGACCACAAATCTTATATTACAGAAAAAAAAGTATTTATAAATATATTACATTTAGACTATTTCTACTATTTTTAAAATAAATAAAAAATTAGTTGGCTCATCGACTAACTCAGACCAGCCTATTCGGGCCGCGGGCCACATCAAATTGAGCCAAGAAAGCCCAATTTTTTTGAGTCAATATTTTATTAACTTAACCTTATTATTTTTCGAGTTGAATTGAGTCAGCCCATTAGACTAAACCAATTTTGCCTCCCCTACTATAAAGACATGGTTAAATGGCTTTTGTGTGAAACAAACATTCTAATTTTAGGGAAGATGTGTGACTGTTACCTATATATAGAAGATTTCCAGTAAAATGGAACGATTATGTTAAGAGGAAACATATAAATTAAAAATAAAAAGTGTGTACAGTGAAAGAAATAGAAAACAAAGAAAGATACCATTTTCGTACGGAATATATACATATGTTGGTAAAGTTAGTTTAATTAAATATATTTAGGCTAGGTACCACTCTAACTGTAGCTCTGGTAATGTTCAGAGAATTTAGCCTTTCTACTGAATACAGAACAGATATATAATGAGAGCAAACTGGAATTCTTTGTTTGGAATGAGTTCATCACGTGAGCAGATGCTTCTGAATCATTTCGCTTGCAGCGTCGTCTTTCAAATGGCGAATTTCTTTCACTTCCATAACAGTGCTCCCAAATAGTATATATCTTAATGCTTAAATTACGTACAATTATATGTTATTGAATTATATATATTATTTAAGTTTGAATCCTTTGTTGCCTTGTTTTCACATGACTTTATTATAATGATTATGACAAATTTTGATTGTCTGCCACTAATATATGAGGAGTATGAAGAGCAGTCCATACTTTTGCATGACCAAAGTATTGGGTATGCAGAGGCTACTCACATCAATATCGATAGACTTTTGATTAAGGTGAGACAAGTGCAGTACAATGATAGAGACATAGATGGCCCTCCTCTGATATCAATATGATGCTCCACTCTTCCTTTTTCTAAAATCCTCATCTAAATTAGAATTGCCATTTCCATAAAGTGCTCTGCACATCTTATCCTCTCCCCTCAAATATAATATATTATATAGTACAACTTGTTATTTGTGTACAGAATATATAATATCCCATAATAATATCCATCCATCCATGCATGCATAACTATGATCCCAAGACTAGTTCAATTATTAGGTTGCTTACTTTTTCTTTTGGTTATGGTTTAATTATAGTAATTAGCTTATCTTTCTTTTCTTCTTTTAATTTGGTTATGGCAGTTTACTGCTTATATATATATATATATAACAGTGGTGAGTTGACTGTTAATATTAGGCAGAGTCTGAGTTTGGCTATCCCAACCAGAGATGCATGTGTCTACACGCGTGCGCTTACCTGACTCAAACAGATGCTTGCTTCCACCCATTTCTCATTAGAATTGAATTTCCTATTAAACTCACATTCGCACTTACTGTTTTCTTGCAGATTCAGGACAAATGCCAAATGCCAGATGCCAACTTAATTGTATTATTATGTTTGGAAGTGGCAGTCTTGTGTTCTCCCCCCTCATTTCTCTTTAATATTCTTTTTTTTTTTATTTCTCTTCATTATTTCTCAAGTACTTTTACATGCTTTGAGGATGAAAATACACAAAAATATAATGTTATCCACATTCTGTTCTTCTCTTCTTTTGTTTCTTTAGCTTATTAGTTAATTTTGTTCCTCTCCTTTCTTACAACTCAACACAAATTAAATTAGCTTTGTCTTCACCGTTACCTTGTGAATTTATTTCCTTAAAGAGCATTGAAAATTAGCATGAATAAATTAATTAGTAGTACACACCCTACAATTTTAATATTAGATATAGTTAAGGAAGGAAAAAAAGAAAGAAAATTAGTATAGTAATGATATAATCTTTTTGCTAAATAGCAATGATATAATGTAATACAGGAGTAATGGAATTAAAAAAAATCACAAACTTTTTGAAGTTATCTATTGCGTATAAACAGAAATAAAATTTACACTGTTATAATTTCATAATTCCATTTTAATTCAAACAGGTCTTGAAAGTATGATATTGGTATAAAAAAGTAACAACACGATTAATAAAGCATGAGAACAAATATAATCTTTCATGTATATCAAATAGTGGAATATATATATATATATATATATATATGTGTATTAGAATCCCTTTATATTTGTTTTCTGAGAAGTCTCCTATAAATATAATCTTTCATGTGATAAAAAAAATTGTTTTTCTTATATGTAAATGTTTTCCAATGCGAAGATTCTCTTGATCAACTGCATGCTAAGTATTTCTTTTTAATACAACTAATAGTATAGTTAAGAAATCCCCCAGTTATATATTTGTACCATGTTGCAATCTCACGTGTTTATTTTAATCTCTGTTAATACTTTCCTATTCTTGCACAATATATTTGTCCATTTGGCTCAATGTCTTGACAGTTGAGTCTTGATATTCAACAATTTTCCTTAGTCGAAATAAATTTATTATATAAAAAATTTCCTAAATTCGGTGTTTTATATAAAAAAAATTAACTCTTTTTTTTTTTCAGAATAGCTATGTTATGAAACCCAATATGCAGGTAATTAAAGATCAATCAATTTTAATTATAAGATATACGAAAACCCATTTATTTGATTTTTCAGCGAAGTATTAAACTAGTAATAACCTAACATTTCAATATATCTTTATGTAGGAAAATACATTAAAAAAAGTAAATGACATTATTAAGGGCTAACAACACTTTATTTCTGTTTTCTATTTGTTAATAACGCTAATTAATTATGTGCCATGGAATCACTTGCAATTACACATCTTCATGTATCAATGAAGCCCAATTGAAATTAGAGAACATTTTCTAGGGATAATTATTGAAAGAGAAGAGGAGAGGTGTACAAGTGGGAAAGCCACATCTTTCGCTTTGGTGCCAAGAAAAAGGGGAATGAAACGTTAAAATGTTGGATATTAGAAATATTTCCACTATACGCTTTGTCACTACTTTGGGTGACCAGAAGGACAAGCTATTAAATATAATACCAAAGGTTTAGGCAACACCTATAAGAGGGTATAATTTTAGGTCTTGGGTTGTCATTTTCTTCTTCAGTAATACTAGTTAGATGGAAACTATATAGATAAAATTAATTAATTATGAAGATTTAATTAATTACACGGAAATTAGACGAGATAGTAGATCTTATGCAGCAATAAATTGCAAGCAGTCCAAGGGTATGCAACAAATTAATTAAACTTCCATCAAATGTGATATTGATCCAATATTATTTATCACATTTATTTTTAATATATGCATATATAATATATGAATGTATAGATTTACAATAGGATGTTAAGAAACAATCATGACTTCATTGAATTCAAATTGTGGATATGAAGTTCCTCTGATGAAAAAAGGTCAAGTTTTCAATCAAAGTATGCGAGAATAAAGGAATTGATATTGCACATTTAAGAACACCATAATAAAAAGAGAATGAAAAAGACAGGCATTTAAGGAGGAAATGCATAAGAAGCTCTATTTTCTACCATTGATAAGGTTTACTCCATATTATCACCCCCACTTACGAGGGGAACTGTAGTTTTCTTAGATATGTCACATCACTTGCCTACTTTTGATCATATTCCAAACATTGTTCATGCTAAGCAAACCCTTTTTTTTGTTTTGTTACAAATCATGATGCTATACTTGGTTTTCCAACTTATCAATAACCACGTACTGAACAAAAGCATAAACATTCAAGTTTGCTATATATCTAAAATCTATGTATTTACTACGTAAAGACATTGACACTGCACAATATTTAGGATGGTAATGGCATAAAGATACTGAATATGAAAAACTAACTGTTATTTATACAATTTATTAAAATGATCAATTATATATGACAATATTCTCTCAATTACTCACCTAATTTGGTCTAGGAATTGACAAGATCATATATATAGCTAAGATATATATAAAATAGAAGTGGAGATCTAAGTATATACGTTACATACCATACCCAGTAAACTTCTTTCCCAAAAAACAAATAAACAATTAGTGGGTAAGCTATTGAAATATAAAAATAAAGATTTGTAGCATTTGGTCTTAATAAAGCTGTATATTTTTCTCAAATATATATACATAAATGAACCGAATAAAGAAATGTAAGAGAATAATATTAATTGGAAGAACTGAATCAGGTATGTAAAACGACCTGTTTTAACGCTGATGATGAAAATAAATAAGAGTAAATAATATAGTTCTGTAAGAAAGATTTCCAAGTTTTAATTAGTGATCGAGCTAGTTATGTAACAATTTGAGAAATTATTTTAATTACAAATACCAGAGGTTTTGGGACAACGCTTCCAAATCAATGAGCCCCTGGAGCATGTACATATATATGCAGGAAAATGGAGTCTATGCAGGAATCTTAACTGAACAACATCCGATGAATTTAGACAAAACAACGATATAATAATGAAAAGATTAACAATATAATAGCCTTTTAACTGTAAGTTTTTCTCTGGAAGAGATCTAAAAAGGGCAAGGGGGACAAAAAGAGGATTACATGGAAGGAGGTAGTGCCAATATTTTAACTTGTTATGTGTGGTCACACTCATCGTTGCATTCATGCAAGACAACCAATCAATTTGTCCACAACCACATGATTTTTATTAAAATAATCAGCCCAAAGCAATGGCCAATGAAAATCTTTAAAGGCCCACGTAATGCTACAAGAATAAATACATTATATTATAGGTGGGAAGAGAAGAGACAGATCAAATGAAGTATTACTAGAATATGAAATAATAACCATATTCAAACAAGCCCTTGAAAAATAAACTAAAAAAATTGAAAATTCCCAAGATCCCCTCCCCAAGTAGAAAATGTAGATGTAAATAATTTGGTTATGAGAAAGTGGGTAGGGGGACAAGAAATAAAAGGATGACAATAAATTGGCCTTGATATTAGCTACGGATCAGTAAATACAAATTAAGGAGTTGACAGGCGAAGGGGTTTGAAAAGATTGACCTGAGTCTCCTTCGTGCACCCTTTCGTTTCACATCAAAAAACTGATTAGATTCTCCTTGTCTCCTATCCCTTCTATGAAACTGCACTTCAAATTGTGACCATTGAAAGGCCTACAAAAAAACCAAGAAGACAAAACCACATAGACCAGAGAGCCAAAAGGGCAGTGACCGGTGAATATTTCAACTGACAAAAGAAGAAGTTTATATGATCCATCCATCCATCCATCCACTAGTGTCCACGAGTATCTTTCACGAACAACTTCGATCCGAGTCCTACTTCTCTCTGTTCCATCATCCATGGTAATTAAATTATAACTTTATATTAGTAATTTATATAGGAAGTACTGTGAGCTTAGCTAGAAGTCATGAGAGTGGTGGTACATTGTTGGGTCACACCCACCACCTTGCGACCCATGGCGGTTCATGGCTTCCCTCTGGCTATTGTGGCAGCAGTCGTCGTCTCCATCCAATCTCGAACCTACTTGAGCCGAAGCCATCGCACCTAGATTTAGATAAACCAACCTTGAGTCGAGGTTGAGGTTGCTGCTGCTGTTGCTATGTTCTTCGCTCATCGGGGGAAATATGGCTGTTGAAGTAGGAGGATTGCCATTGCCTTCTTCGCGCGAGAGCACAAGAGCTGCTGATTGAACTAACTCTAAAGACAACCTGAGCTTGTTGGGTTCGATATGTGTTAGTCCAGGGACAGCCCCTTTAAAGAGAAAATCAGAAGTTAGGGTTCTGAGGATGTCAAGAGGGGTCACCCCATCCACGGTTCGGACATTTGGGTCAGCATGGTGATCGAGGAGGACCGCTACCATGTCCGGCGACACCATTTCTGCGGCAATGTGAAGCGAGGTTTTGCCGGCTGGCCCGGCGGGATAGTTAACATCAGCCGCACCCAGCTCAAGCAACGCTTTCACAACTTCTCGGCTACAATTCTCTACGGCATAGTGCAAGGCCAAGGCTTCATCTAGATTTAGACCTTCACCCATTACCATCAGCTTCACAAGTTCCACATCGGAGGAGTCAAGTGCCCTTCTCATTCTACGAATTTTCTGGTCCTCGAGGTCTGCAGCGGCGCTGAGGTCGTGCTGGTGGTGGTGACGGTGATGGTGGTGGTGGAAGGGCATTAGGGAACGGCGAGCGAGGGAGGATTTGAGACGAAGCTCTTCGATCTTAGCCACAAGGTCAATGGGGAGGTGTTTGGCGAGGACTTCAGGGGGGAGACCAGACTTGGCAACAAGGTGAGAACAAGTTGTCCAGAGCTGGTGCATGTCTTGCTTTCTTGAAGCTAAAAGCACTTTCATTACATCTTCAATTGAGGCCTTCTCTACCATGCCCGCTAATTGTTTCTGTTACCCAAATAAACAAAGCAAAATAGTGATAAGAGAGTTTGCATTCAAAACCTGAAAAAATTAATAATTGGTAGGCAATTCTGAGAATTGGTTAAATGGAGATCATATAAAGAAGAAAAAAAGAATATGATGGGATGTTAGCTAATATAACATTGAAGCTAGCAGACCCTTTCTGTTGTGGTTTATTCTCTTTTCCCGTCCAAATTAATCCAAATGAGGAAAGTGAATATGTTTGGGAAAAATTTGATGTGCTACTGTGGAAGACAAGAGTGGATATTATGATCTAAATTTAGAAACTCTTAGATATGCATCATACAGATAGAGAAACACCAATTCGAGAAACTCTAGTCTCTATAGGGAACATGAAATCAAGGGGACGTCACATTAACATAAATAGCTTTAATTTACCCAAAATGAAGCCAAAAGAAATTGATACCCAGAAAGTGAAAACTGAAAAGATATCCAAAAAGAGAAGCTAGGATGTTTGTAATGAGAATTGAAGCCATTAGTGGACAGGAGTCACAGGATTGTTGAATTCCATAGAGGAGCAGTACAGGAAGTGAGGAGAGATATCTATATCTAGCCGTTCAGTCTACTGACAAGCAAAAGCACTTAGACAAGTGTGAGATCATATAACCAACTGCTCCTAATGGGGATGATGATGAATTAAACACAAATTGAACCCAAATCTCACCCACTTCATCATAAGATAATAGAATTACTGAAAAGATTACTATTTGAATAAAATATAGAGCTGAAAAATACCCCTTCCCACTTCCCAACAACCAGACCCAGTAATTGTCCAAATTCCCAAGACCCACAAAACATACGACTGGTCACACTAATCAGAGAGATGGCAGAGTGAAACAGTGGGAGATGGTGCTGATACTGGTACTGATACTCCTAATAAGAAAGAACCAAGCATATGAAGCAAAACCTGAGTGAGCAATGCGAGCTGTTCAACGCCAAAGGATCTAGCGGCAGCGAGAGTGTCAAGGGCAAGATCAACGGCTGAGGTGCAATGTGTGTGCCAACAGCCTCTTTCGCCACAATTAGGCCTTGGCTCGTGTTTCTGAGGCAAAATAGAGACTTGGCCACTGTACAAGAACTGCAGCAGCAGCAAGAAGACCTCATAGCCCACTGAGTTAACCGGAATGACCCCAGGCCCTGACGTGGACGTGGCCGAGTTGACCCGAGAGGCCGCCGGGTCCAACCCGGAAGGAGGGTCTGGCCCGCAGAAGAATTTCCTGAAGAAGAGGCTTCGGGCAGCGAGGATGCAGCGGTGGGCGTGGACATGACGACCCTCCACGCTGAAGGTAACGTCGCTGAAGGCTTGGCCATTGATGAGCAGGTTGAGGTAGTCCAGCGATAGAGATCTTAAAGAGTCTTCCAGGGACATGCTGCTCTCTTAAGAGTTTATAGGGTTGCTGTGAGGCTTGGTTCTATTTCTAGCTATAACTTGAAAGAAGGATACAGACAGAGAGAGCGAGAGAAGGGACAAGGGCAGATTAAGAGAAGTCAGTGAAATGAAATAGTGAGAGGAGGAAGATCATTTGGTCGTTGATGGTGGTGATGATGATGATGATACTGTGATTGTTTTTATGGGATTCTCTGGTACTGGGTGAATGGAAGGGTGTGGCTGTGGGGATGGGATGTTATTACTTATTTGTGTTGATGGATATTTTCAGAGAGAAAGAAAAAAGAGAAAGAAAGAGAGAGAGAGATACAGAGAGGGCAATTTGGGTGGCTATTCTGGGCGGCTGTGGGTTTAAAAAAGAAATCCATAAATGGCATTAATAAAATATTTTTGTTTTTATAATATATCTAATTTGTCTACTTATAACATAAATATACAGAGAAATATATATATAGTAGATACATACACAGGCGAAGAAGATGATTGAAAATAATATGCTGGGATAAACAAGTTCTTGTTTTAGACTTAAAATTAAATATGTAGGACTAAGTAGATGTGAAAAAAAATTAAAAAAATGCGAAGTTGTTTTTGATTGGCCTGTGTTTAATTATATGTTACTAATTACTAATCTATACAAAATTGAAATCTTAATAGACACAAGTTAATTACAGAATACAGCACCAGATTTATGAATGATGGTCTTTGACTCTTTGGCACCTAATGTGTTGACTAGTGCTACAGTTTGGACAATCTTTATATAAATTTTTTTTAATGCCTATATATTAGTGGCTTTTTTATTTTCCCTTTCTTCTTTCCTTTTCCTTTTTCATGTGATTTTTATATATAATGATTACATAGAAATTTATTCCTACTTATTATCAAAAATAATATATGATTTAGCGTTACCAAAATCATGCTCTTTTCATTAAGCTATTTATTTTACGAATTTTTTAGTTTTATGAATTTTTTATTTTACGTTTTAGCATTTTATTACAATTAGAATACTGGCTAATTATCGTATATAAATATCATTCAAATTTTTTTATTACTTATATGTACATATGGAATATAAATATTGATCAACAGCACGATTTTCCAAAATGCAATTGCCAAGAAATAATCTAACACAAACAAGTTCAGAGATTTGAAATGTTACAAATAAAGCAATGATAAGATACATTAATTAGTCATGGTATTTTCAATTCCAAAATTAAATAAATGAAATATGTGAAACAATTTTGTTTGACCTTTTAATTTAATTTGGGCTAAATAATTTAATAATATAATATTTAATACTATTTTTAGTTTTAAAATGATATTTTATTCTTTTGCATAATTACTTATATATGTATAAAACCTTATTTGTATGAACTTATTTTAATAATAAATAAATATTTTTTAAAAAATATTAATTTTATTGAGTGTTTATTTTAGTTTCTCTTAAAAAGAAAAATAAAAAATAATTTTTTTATTTTAAAGTAAACAAAGTTAAAATTTGTGACTTCTTTTAAAATAAAAAATTAATATTTAAGAAAAAATGTTATTTTATTTTATTATTCAAAATTTTTTTAATTATTATATCTAAATACAAAATAATTTATACTTTTGAACAAAAATATTCTTTCTGATAAAAAATATAAAAAATCTTTTTTACTAAATTTAAATAAACAGGCCAAAGTTATGATACCAACAACTGGTAAAAGATAACAAAAAGTTAAAATATATAATTTTTTATATGTTATATTTAATTTTGATTGGTATTATTTCAATTTAATTGGGATGGCAAATTGATTAGAATTAATATATGAAATAGTTACGTATGCTGTATCATTAATTATTAATGATAAAGTGGTTGCAGCAGTATTGGAATTGAACAAAAATAGGACGTCATGCTGAAAATTTGTGTACTATGAATTCATTTGAGATTTATAAACAAATGTCATCTATGCTTAGCCTCGTTTATTAATAACTTTTTTAGAGAAAAATTAAAAGGCAATACAAAGCTCACCTCTGTAAAAGCAAGCCTTTTTTTATTTTTGTGTTACACATACTCACAAATGTAACAGAAAAGTGGATTTGCTGTTAAAAAGAAGGAGTGAATTTGCAATTAATTTTATATGTAAATAATATGAGATTTCTTTTAGTAATTGGACTTTCCAATAAAAAAAATCAAAAGGGACGAGCAAGTTCTTAAGCTCAATGTTTTCTGAAAATCATTAGCACGTGATACTTTGAATTGCTGGGAACAACAAAATAGGTAACTGGAGCAGACGAAAAGTAGATAATGTATGGTGGAATAGCGACGATATTAATATTATTGTGATTGTAAGTCAGTTTAAATACTTCTTTCGTTTCTATTCATCTCAGTTAGTTTCTTTTCCCAAGCTTGGACTTAAAGAGCCTTTTTTGAAGGGACAAGCGCATTAGCCTTTCTGTAGCCTCCATTGATTACTATCATTGCCCATTTGAACAAATATAACAGTGTTATGTTACAATAAAGGTAAATATAATATATAAGATTTAATTAATTAATTAATTTTATTTATAATTATTTGAGTAAAGAGATATATTAATTATATATTTGTTATATTATAAAAATATATACTAACTTTTTTTAAAAGTTTAAAAAATATTATAATTTAATTTAATTTAATTTTAATTTTAATTAAATTATTTATATGTTTAGAATATTACTTATAAAAAATAAAATAAAAATTATATAAAACTCAAATTATTTATTTATTCATTCTTTCTTAATAGTATTGATGTAAAAATAGAAACAAAAATATGTTAAATAATTTTTAAATTTTTTTTATAATTAATAATAAGTAAACTTAAAAATTTTTAAAGAATATTTTAGACATATAAATTAATTAAATTTAAATTTAAAATTATAATATATTTTTAATTTTCTTAAAAATATGTATATATTTTTATAATAAATAAAAAAATTATATAATTAAGATATCTCTAAAAAATTTATTTTAATTATTATTTGTGAGCCTTTGTATTTTATATTTATTTTTCTTATAATATAACAGTATTATGTTATATTCTAATATTGAGAATCTTAATCTAATAAAAATAGGTATATATTAGAAGAATAATACATTATTCATTTTCCATCAAATTACTTATTTTTTATTATAAATTATGAGATGTTTTGTTGATCAAGCACGCTATGTGGAATAAGAATATTATTTTTTTGAACATTTGAAAACACACGGCTGATTGTATATATATTTATTTATAAATACAGATAATTGAATACAGATTTTATTCTTATTTAAGTCTGCAGAAGAATATGAGTATATATTTATCATTTTAATTTTAAAAAACTTAGCGATACATATAAAGATTATTGTCTTTCTTGTATATATACCTTTTTATTTTTCTTGCAGCATATTAGAGAAAGGGATATAAAACTAATAATTAATATGCCTGAGAAATTAAGTGTAATAGTGAATGATTAAGAAGTGTGTAATTAATTAAGGAATAATAGACTGCGGACAAGCTTGTAATATAAAGAAATTAAACGAATATTTCACAGAAGAAAAGAATAACAGTTAAATAATATTATTAAAAAAGAAGGAAAGAAAAGGATGTGGAATCAGAATACGAAAACATGTAAATTACGAAAGTGACATATAAAAAAAGGGCATAACTTTCGAGAATTGAATTGATATATGCAGTTGGGTTGAGCATAGGGAACCGTGTCGGCCGGGTCTTACTAACAAGTGGTTCAAAGACTTGTTTCACACTAGGATTAGGAAAGGCACTGCACGTGACAACAAGTTTGCACGTGTGTTATCCTATATCAACGAGAGCATGTTAGAAGTAAGATAAGAAATAATTTCATTTGGGTCCTTTTAAAAAAATCATTTTAAATTATTTAAAAACAGTATTTTAAAATAATATTAAAGACGAAGTAAATCCTCATGCGACTTTATTTTAAAATACAATAATATTTGGTGAATTCAGAAATAATGACATTTTTATTAGATATTGAATTAAGATATCAAAATTAACACAGGAATACACTCATTCTCTAATTGTTATTTCGGGAGAAATTGTATACCAAATTGTCATTTTTTAGGTGTAATAATTAGTTTGAGTAATTTTTTTTCCCCAAGGAACATAAAGTGTGAAAAAAAAACTAATTAAAGAGAGGAAGCTGTTGTTTTGCCCCCTGTGGTTCTGGCTCTGGCTCTGGCTGGTATGCCGGAAGTTGAAGTTGAAGTTGAAGTTGAAATTGAAAAGATAATAATGAAGGAAAGAAAAAGAAAAAGAAAAAGGAGGAGAAAATCCCATCGATTGACAGCACATCCCACTGACTGTCTTATGATTTCAAAGACTCTCGATTTGACGTTTGACTTGTCATTTCACTCGCCCTCCTAAGTCCTAACCAGGAACCAGTAACTAGCTTGTCCTTCCTTTTCATTCTCTCTCTTCCCCTGTCTCTCTGTCTGCAAATCGCATTAACAATTTGCACTAATATGTAAATATTATTATTATGACATGTTGTTAATTATTAATTAGAAAATAAACAAGTATATCTCATCTTATATTATATATATATATATATAGTATCAAGCAATTATTGTTGATCAATATCCTGAGGATATAGATTTAGCCTAATTATAAGAGGCCTTTCTATAGGTATAGCTAACACGAGTTCAATTGAAGGAGATAGATAACAAACAGGAGAGGGGGGGGGGGGCCGTTTGACCCCCCCAAGTGTTGGAAATTTTGCTGCGCGACTCTCGGACTGTGACAAACGGTGCACGTTTTAAGGTTGAGTGTCCCGCCTGAGACGCATCTATTGCCTTTGCCTACCTAAACCAATTTAGTTAGACTTAGATCGCATATGGCCTAATTTACTTCACGTGCTTCTTTCCATGAACTGGCTTGGCGTATGGCATCGGCACTCTCTCTAGATCTCTCTCAAGCTCAACATTAGTCTCTCTATATTACTTTCAAAGTATTAGGTGTTTTTAAGATAGGTTGAGAAATATCATCGCAGGGATCACATAAAGGGGATGGCCCTTCAACCTTTTTGTCCATTGACTAGTCCTTTCAAAGTACTTTGTCATTTTTCTTTACCTGAAACACTGTTTGTGCCAATGGGACTCTTTACTAAATGATGTAACAGATCAGTTATTGAAAATTATAGAATCAAGGTAGGGTAGGTAAACTCTCTCTTTAATTAATTATTATATTTTTCCTTTATTAATCCAGTCCAGAATATAATTCTCAATTGTACGTATAGTTCTGAGAATATTTATATTCTAATCATATAATTACTGACAGCGACAAATGCAGATTATTGCAAGTATTTGAAAATTGAAAGCAATGCAGTTTGAAATGCGAATTTGACTAGGAGATGGATCTGCAAATTCTTCATGTTAAGCTAGAATATGACATAAACCTAACACAGGTTCATAGCACTTGGAACTGTTGAAATCAATAGTGAGCTATAATTGTCTGTTGAAATGGACAAGATTTCCCATCTTGAAGCTTGAGGCACTTGTCTTCTTGTGCCGCTGTGCGTCCAATTAACTCTTCCTTTAGGATCAGCAAATATGTCCCTGTCTATCCTCATCCAAGCTGGCCACTGCCTAATTTAGTAGACTGAAATTCAAAATCATATTTGAGTACAACTCCATGCAACTGAGCGAGTCATCTCACAAGATATTGATTGAATCTTCCTTTTAGTACATTCTTCTCTTAAGTTAAGGGACAAAGGGAATTGCTAATACAGGTAGATAGCTAGATTGTCTGACTATATGTGCATTTGGATGGTCACAATGACAAGATCTAGTTGACCTTTGACTCTCACTCTCTCTTAGGTGGTATCCATTACAATTGGTTTATTTCTTTCTGAAAATTTCATGTTTGGTATTTGGTAAGATGATGATTAGATTTTATGTTATTGGGAAACGATGAGAATTCCATATATAGGAAGTGGCTGTAAACAGATATTTAAGTTTTGTGGAGGGTGTAAAGTCAAATTTTCCACGATTAAATTTGCCATATATGTAATGCAATGTGGAGGTGGAATATTATTGGAGTCAGCTCAAATCCTTTCCATCCATTAGGAAATTCTCTGATTAATATCACATTCCACCACTATATAACCCTAGCTACCCTTCTAGCTCTCTCTATCCTCTTTCTACCATCTCTTTCAAAAAATAACAACCTGATTTTGGTCTTGGGTAGGGAACGACAATTTCTTGTTTTTTTCCCAATGGAAGGTCGGCCAGTTTTGACTTGGTGAAATGATAGACCTAAAAATTGAAGGTGACCAACACTAGGAATTGACAATGTGGTTTGCCCTTTGCCACATGGATTATAGTCCATCTATTCGCTTGGTCTTCATTAAAATTAGTTTATTTTTATTTTTTAAAATTTTTATTATAAGAAATAATTTAAAAAAATAAAAAAAAACAAAATTATAAAAATATAAAATAAAAAGAGTATGATACTCCTGAGTATGATAGGAATTACCAAATTATTGCCCTTTGAAACATGAGCATACACTCTCTAATGAGCTCAATCCAACGACCTCAGGAAATTCCCAAACTGCCATGCATGTCTTCATCAGTTCCTACTTTCCCAGCAATAATGTTGATTAATTAGCATGTTGAAATATTCTAGAGTACTATAACAAGATACTAATTATTAAAATTGAAGTGGCTAAAAGTTAAACCTCAGAGACCCATTCGAGAATATGCTGGGATTCATTAGTATAATTTAATTTGTAACTACTTAATCAACTTACACTTAATTTATGCACAAGGAAAATATATTAATCCTCTCATAATTAATAATTCCAAAGCATAATTTGTAGTTTTATAAATTCAATATTTTAATAGTACATTCAAGAGATGGAAAAGAGGACAAAATTGGCATTATCATATTATGGATAATCAAGCGACTGAAAGGGCCACAGGCTGAATGGATGTGAAGAAACAGTTATAATGAAGATAATAAATTGGGAACGATATTATTAAAGAGATGAGTATTAACAATGAGCTCTACTAATACTTGTCGCTTGTAGAATGCTAGCTCGTGAACTATAAATCTTGTTTTAGTTTTCTTCTTCTCTAAGGCGAATTTACAAATGATTAATCTCGGTCGCCCTTAATTCAAGGAACAATCATTAATAATTAAATATACTAGTGATGATTGATTTATATGAACAAAAAGGATATATGTTCTCAATGTATAAAAAAACGAATTTTGTAGACAGCATACAATTAATTTAATAATTTGTATTCCTGTCTTTTTGCGGTAGGGTTGTGAAGCAAGCCAAGTTACCTTAAGATCTCTTGAAAGTGACCCAAGAAAAAATTATAATAATCAAGCTCAACTCAAGGAAGAAACTTATAAAGAACCAGCGGTAAATATATGTCCAGCTTGAGGTTCGTTCATCCATATTTTTAGGAAAGAGTTCTGGAATAAGATGCCCCAGTAAAGTTGATTTGGAATATAGCTTCTACAAATGGAAAGATTTATTTGCTATATATAAAGTATTCTTTTTACTATTATGGTGCTGATTTTGCCCAATGGGTAAAACATGTTCACTATAGTAAAAGGGAGTACTTGACACACTATTAAAAGCTTTGAAAAGAAAGACAACTTGTAACATAATTATGAAGAAAAAGGTAAGTAAATCCTACAGGGGTAAATATAAATTATTAAGCAAAGCACTTGAACCTGCCACTTTGTTTGTGCTGATCACTATTTGAATTAAGTCATAGTTATATTGGTGATGTGTTGGTGGAGTGAGTGATGACTGATGAACAAGCTAGGGTCGCATGCAGAAAGCTTTGTCATAGTAACTTTCATTTGCAATCAAACCCCAATCGGTTTGTGTGGGTCTACCTCCAATAATCCTTTTTGCGTCATTGACCATGTATATTAAGTGTCAGCCCAGTCAGCATGATCATCTGAATGGTAAGCTGTGGAAGTGCCAGTTTCTATCTTCTTTCACAAAGAAACTGAACTCAAAGATATCTACATATATTAATTCGATTTTTCCCTTATTTTTTTGGTATTCGTTCATGTATTGAATGGGTTGAGTTTGTTGTAGGCCTTCAGGAGACCGTAATCAACTTACGTATAGTGTAGAAGAAATCGTTGCAAAAACCCACTTCCTCCAACCACCAATTAGGGCAACGACGCCATCATTAAATGGGCAACAAGAGGCATGCACTTGCTTGGGTGGGAATGAGACTGTAACTGTGACTACTCTCTTTCTCTCTCTCCACACTCCACATGATCACAAAATTTTCTGGGTCCCACTTAAATTTCTAGATTGATGGTTTGTCTTCCTAGATTCACCTTATTTGCTGTTAGGAACCAGATGTGTATTCTACTAGCTAGGCCTTGTTTGGATTGGGGCTTTTCTTAATAAGAATCAGAACCCCTGGTTGCAGAAGAAGAGACTTCCAGGTGAACACCGCAAAGCACCTAAGGGGGTCCCACAAAGGAAAGGAAGGGGGAGGCATTTGCCTGTGATTTCCCAACCAATTTTGGCCCATAAATGGATTCGAAAGCAAACCATATTATGGTTATAGTTCATAAGAGCAGTGTTTGTTTGTTAAGGATGCCGAGAAAAAATAAGAGTTCAAAAACTGTAGACGCTTTACATAAGATTCGGGTGAGCATGTGAGCAAAATCAATTTCTGGTTTGGAAAGGTTGTCTCCAACAAATAGAAGCCATGCTTTTTAAAGCTGGCCCTATGCTTTTGCACCTCATAAGTGAGTTTGGCACTTTGGCTTTTGCATCACACTCTTATAATTAAGTACAGTGAGTTTCAGTTATAAGATGGATCGATGCTGAGCATAATATAATAGATCTTTCACAGTAAAGCACTTTACACGATTAAAGCGAACAGGTATGTAAAAAGTATCTTTGTTTAACCACAGAAGCAAGGCAAGGGAATCCAATCCAAAACAAGTTTAATATACATGTATTAGTCAGTCACAGTCACATTCGGATGATCGTATATAGTTGAGACAGAGATAGACGGGCCAAATTCGAACACCACTTGTCCCAGCCCATAGGTTTATGATTTCCTAATTGGAAGGAATTATAATCCTATATTCCTATTACTTTAAAATCAAGACTTAATTTGATACCAATATTCAAGCGCACAGTCTTATTATCTTGATTATGATTTAGAATATGAAGTTTCCAAGACTCCTAGTCCCTTGAGTACTGTCCAAACGAACCCCAGAGTGATGGTAAAGTAAGCAATTTGAACCAATGCATGTGGATTGTTGATATATATAAAACTTTTTTCACGTGGTGCTGTGTGTACGTATGTTCTCTATAATTAGATGACTTACATGCATTTACTCTTTCCACCGATTAAGTTTTTTTATTCATTTTGGTTTGTAACTACAGTACTGTGAGTCAGAGCTGACGATTAGGAAATACAAGTCTACAATAATATATATGTGGGATCTTTCCTTCAGCACAAATGAAAAGCTCTAAAATGAGGGGATTTAACCTTACCTCTCTTTCTAATTTTCAGTTCTGTTGTTAAGGTAATTAAAGACTTAAGGCCTCACCTAATTAACTAAAGGAAGATAATATAAGAAAGAATATGCGGCACAAACAAACGGAGAAAGGAAGTAATTGATAAATATTAAAATTACAGGAGAGGGTTTAGGGGTAAAATGTGATGATTGTAAATGATTTGACAAGTCGAATTGGAGGAGTGCATGTGAAGGATGTGATGCAGACATATGAACTGACCTTTCGAGAGGAGGTAAGGCAGAGTCCACAATCACAATCACGATCACGATCACAGAAATACAGCACTGCCTTAGCCTTTTCACCCCGAAAACGGCTAATATCCGTACCATTCTCCATAGGACGGTCCCCTACCCACAACTCATCCTAACCCTCCAATATCACGCGTGTCCATAGCCCATCTTCTCGCTCGCTTTGCCCCTCCTCACCTCCTCTCTTTCTCTGATGCCAACAGTTACTACTATTACGGACAAAGTACGCATTTGGTTGTGGAGGAGGAGGATGGCTGTTTCTATGTTTAAAGGAGAAAGCGTGGAGTGAAGGTGTCATCTATGACGATGATGATGATAATGATGTTTGGCACTGACTCCGACGTGCCATTGCTGATTATCAGTGATCAGATCACAAAGAGCGATGGATGGGGCTTAGGACTCTTCGTTAAAAACAGTGAGAGACCTTCTGATTCATCACATGTCCCATCATCCTACCTATTAACTTCAACTTCAACTTCAACTTCAACTCTCTCTCTCTCTCTCTCTCTCTCTCTCTCTCTCATTCCTTTTGCATTTTGCTTATATTA
>JASKGM010017575.1:0-32019 GCA_034509205.1 Ceratonia siliqua
AGAGAGAGAGAGAGAGAGAGAGAGAGAGAGAGAGAGAGAGAGAGAGAGAGAGAGAGAGGTTGGTTGCAAAGAATCAACCTAAGAAATATTTGAGCCTTCTACCAAACGCCCCCTAAAAGTAACGTTCTCCTAAAAGAATGCTTATTGATGAGCTGTACAAGACTAAGAAATAAAAGTCAATCAAGAATGATGAGATGAAGCAGATATCATGGGATCGGATGAGATAGCCGTTGGGATATTAGATTTCTATCTACTTGTGATGATAGTGATTGCAGAAAAGGATGATAAATATATGCTCTCATGCATTTATGAATTTCATACAATTTACACATAGAACTTTTAAACTTTTGCAAGAAAACATTCCATGTACTTATATATAAACATCACGTAAAAATTGATATACTTATAAATAGGATAATTGTAATCAAGGAATGGAAAATTCTATATACTTGTACTTGTAAAATCCATGTATTTATGCATGTAAATACCATGTATGTATACTTGTGAGATTCATGTACTTTATGAAATCCACACAATGGCGGATCTACCTTATGGGGTGTAGGGTCAATTACCCCCACAAAAATAAAATTTTGTAAAATAATATATGTAAAAAAGAATTTTTGTCCCCATAAAAATTTAGAAGTTATCCCTACATAAGCCAAAGTCCCACCACTCAGTTGCACCTTACTAATTCCTTTTACATAGAATTTCAAGTCACTTGAAGTACTTAATTTTTATACTTTTTTATCATAATATTATTCTTAATTTTATGCTAACTTGTGTTTAATTTCTTTATTTATTAGAGTTTTTATCTGTTTTGTTTATGAATGAATAAAGTAAAGAAGAGAGATATACTAATAAACTCCATTTTCATTTCATTTGTCCAGTGGTCCTCTTCTTTATTTTTTATTTTATGAATTTTCAGAGACAAAGAAGAGTGGTCCTTCTCTCTTCTCTATTTTTTATTTTTTATTCTTCACAACTATTTTTTATTTAACAAACTTATACACAAATTCTTGTACTTCATGTTGTATATATTCATAAATTAAGCATGCAACATTTTAAAATTGATTAAAATTTGTAATGCTAGTTTAAATATTATTGTTTGTAGAGTTGAGAAGCATACTGTTGCAATAGTTGAAAGATATTTTTCTGTAATGAATTTTGTTAAGAATTGAATGGGCAATCGTATAGAAGATGAATAGTTGAATAATTATTTTATCATACACATAAAGAGAGATATTTTTTATAGTGTTGAAAATGAAAAAATAATACAATATTTTCAAAATTTGGAAACACATAAAGAACAATTGTAATTTGTATAAGTTAAAGTATCTTTTATTTTTTAGTCATGAGATTATGTATTTTGTGTGAGACATTAGGGTGTAATTAGAGATTTGGCGAGAGTGAGAATTATTTTTGTAATCTCTTATTTATAGACTATTGTCTAGTTTTTTCCCCCACTCAGAAAATTTTAGATCCCCCATTGAATCCAAGTAATTATGAAATTGAAAGATTTAGTTTAGGAGGGATGGATCATACCTGTTCTTCGCATAGAAAACTCTATCATATAACATATATCAAATACATCAGGAGCAATCTCCCAAATGTTGAGATCTCGTATACCCGTCCTAATGATTTACCTTATGCCTCCCACAAATAGTTTATGGACAATCCAATGCTAGGTGAACCTCAGATTACCCTATATATGGAAGCAATTAAAGGATCCTCCCAAGTTTTCATACATCATGATAAGAATTGATTAATTACTTCCAAATCTTCCATGCAAAAGTAAGAATCAAATATCCACATTATTTCTATGTACTCGTCGTGAGCATAAAAATGGAGATTCGAAAATAAGACTTACTAGAAAATTTAGGATCAATACATGTAAGGTACTCTTCAATATATGAATTGTATACATTTATACATATGCAAAATCACTTCAACCAGATAGAAGTATAAGCATTAATTACATGACAATGCTACTGGTAATTTAAACCATGTAGAATTAAAATATCAAAATTGAGTTCGTTATACTTTCTTCTATATAGAAGTAATAAAAATGCATATGTCAATATACTTGACAAGGTAAAGATATTTCTTGTAAAGTAGTCTAAATTAATCATTTTGAAGAAAACAAATAGATATATATAAATAATATTATGAAATGTGCTTGTAGCCAAGGTAGAGAGTTCCACTCACCTATTTGAGAATTTAAACGCTCCCACTAATCCAAGCTGTTCTCAACTCTGGATAATCCATTTGAAGCCAATTTAATTGAAGTTCTTGAATTTTCTCCACCTCTATTTATCAATGCGCAAAAATCATGAAATTCAAGGATTTAGAATTTGAACATTCTACTACTACTAAATTTTTTCAAAAGTTTCCTTTCCTCTAAACATTCCCGGAGGACTAAACCATTATTTAAGGTTAAGTAGAGTTACCTATTGGGAAATTCAAAGTTTCAAATATAGGATCTTCAACTTATTGTAGGTCTATTATCATCATTCCAATGTAAAATACAAATATCAATATCCATAACCATTTATATACAAACGCTGGATATTCAACTGTAAACCCATATCAAGTAAGCAAGCATTGCATGAAAAGCAGCTATTATTAAAGCACAGTTAATTTTACTGGAAGATTGCAGGACCCTACAATATTAAACCTATAAATGCCGCCTTCATACCATATAAAAATTCAATAAAATTACGGGTTTGCCATTTATATCTACAAACCATCACTAGGATATTAAGGCTTTATATTGTCACACATGCATGTAATTGCAAAGTGAAGAGTATATCCAAATGAGATAATTCACAAATAATAGTTCAAGAGATATCGCATTCACTTGTTTTAACATTCAATTCAACCATTAAGTCTAACAAGTTGTTGCATATTAATCACAAGTAACTCTAACTCTAAGAATTGAAGTCCATTTCCTAACAAAGAAAAATAGGTTTGAGTTATTTTAAAACAAAGAAAATTTGTAAGCTAAGTATATATATAGAATGGTTTGGAATAGTTGAAGTTCCCAGAAAAAAATATTGGTCAAGGAATTCTCTCCGCGTAGCTTTACAAATTTAATACTGCGAAGTTATATTCTCCAAAATATACCAGGTTGATGTGGAAATGTGCCATTAAGATCTTTTTTGGAGGAACTTAGTTTTTTTTGCTACATAAGTTGGCTTGAGGATACCATTATTATAAAATAACAGAACTACCTAAATAATTTAATTTAAAATTTTTTTCAGTTTCAATTAATTTTGAAAATTTCTCTTCTATGTACTTTTTAATTTGATAAAATCTATTATTTTTAAAATTGCTTATTAATTTTTTAATGAAAATATTTTTATTTCATTAATAACGACGTGTGTGATAACCATCATTATAATTCTATTAGTAAAAAAATTTAATATGATTACACTTGTAATTTATATATAATTTATAGTGTCATTATTATTCACTATGTGAATATTCAAATTACCATAAAAAGTTGTAGTTTTGTTCAAAAAAATACTATAATAAAAGAAGAACAAAAGGGTAGGGAGTTAAAATTTTTATACATAGAAATAAGAATTTAAGTAGAAGTAATGAGACTAATTAGAATAGTAAACATTTAGCATTAATTAATTGAAGTGTGAATAAATAATTAAAATACGAATTAATTGAATATTTAATTAATATAAAATTAAAAAATTGATTAAGGATGTTATTGAAAATTGCTATCAGTAATAATTAATTAGAATGGACTATAAACACACAATTAAGGTCCAAGAGTATAAGCTGATCAAGTGGTAATCTTCCTAATACTAGTTACTAGTTTACTTCAACGTGAGAGTTTAAACAAGTTAAAATACTATTTATTTGCAAAAATAAAAAATTAGGATTAGGAATATTAAGAACCCTACTCAATGTTAGAAAATTGAATTAGTCATTGAATTGGTAAAAGCAGCGAGTCATGAGTCAATGATTCTTATAGTTGAATGGATGTAAATTAAAATTGTATTTTTTTATTTTTTTATTTATATATTATATATAGTAATATATTATATATATAATAATTAATAATTAAATAAAAAAATAAATTAAAATAAAAATAATTAACTAATAAATTCTAATATACTTGAAATATCATTAAAATTTTATTACAATTAAAATGAGTCTACAATTTTCTAACATAATATTAAATAGTTAATACATCATCTTCAATCACAAAATAAGATAAAATAAAAATAAAAATATTCATAATATAACTTAAGTGTTGTAAGAAAAAAAATTATGATACTTATTTTAATATTTTATCTAATTAAAAATTTGTCAATAATAAAATTTTGTATTGAAATTCATTCAACAATAATAAGTATTATATAAAGATATGGAAACAATTAAGTGCACGCATATATATATAAACAAAAGCAAAAAAAATTTAATTGAAAACTGAAGAATCATACCTGCCCACCATCCACCCATTAAAGAACATTATCTGGGTTGGGGAGAGTTTATAAAATATTCATAAAAACTTCTAAATCTTCTAGAAAGCAAAAATCAGTTTAGTTCTCCCAACATGGATAGTTGCATTTTCACATCCAGAAACGAAGTCTTCCAGTAAGCGGAGATGTTGAATGAATCTTTTTCTTATTTTTTTGTGGTAATTTTATAGTATATATTCTTAAAAATATCTCTGAAGTTTCCCACCGGAGAAATAAATGGCAAGAGACCCGCAATAAGAACGTGCAGCAGCCGGCACGACAAAAGTGAGGTACATAAAGATTAATTTCAAACTTCCATACGTTAAGATTTTTCTTACTCTAACTATTCAAAGATAGGTGAGATTTAAATTTGCTACTGTAGTCTATATGAAGCATATCTTTCTGCCATGATTCTGTCCAAGAAGAAAGAATCTTTTTCTTATTTGTTGGTAACTTTCTAGTATATATACTTTAAAAAGTATCTCTGAAGTCTGCCACCGGAGAAATAAAAGGCGAGAGACCCGCAAAATGCTCAGTAACAAATGTGCAGTAGCCAGCAAGTGGTCGAAGACATGACAACAAAAGTGAAGTACATAAAGATTAATTTTAAACTTCCATACGTTAAGAAGTTTCAAACTATTCAAAGATAGGTGAGATTTAAATTCACTCTGTAGTATATATAAAGCAGAGCTTTCTGCCACTGAAACAGCTCAAGTGAGTTCTTTTAAGCTCAAGCTAACTAATTAGAATTAGCAGAAAGAGCTTAACTCAAAAATCCGTAGTAATGGGTTCACCTGAAGTCAACCCAGCAACTGAGTTCTTTCTTGCTCAAGCTCACTTATATAAACACATTTACAGTTACCTAAGTTCCATGGTTCTCAAATGTGCTGTTCAGCTCAGCATACCAGACATAGTCCACAACCATGGCCGACCCATTACTCTTCCAGAGTTGGTCTCCAGTCTTGAAGTTCACCCAACCAAGACTGGTTATGTGGATAGGCTTGTGCGGTTGCTAGTGCACAATGGGTTCTTAGCTGAAACTAAAGTCTTCGAGGACAAAGAAGAAAAGGAGGCATATAATCTGACTCCCCCTTCCAAGTTACTCCTCAAAGACAAGGAGCCTTGTCTAACCCCAATGGTTATGGGGTTTGTTGACCCTGCCATGATTAATTCATGTAATTTGTTGTGTAGCTGGTTTCGTGGAGAGGAGAAGACACTAGTGGAGAGTGCTTTTGGTGTAGGCTTCTGGGATCTGCTTGCGCAAGATCCTAAGTTAATGAAGTCCTTCAATGAAGCCATGGCTAGTGATTCCCAAATGATCAACATTGCTCTCAGAGATTGCAAGTCAGTTTTCAAGGATTTGGATTCCTTGGTTGATGTGGGAGGTGGCACAGGCACCACAGTCAGGATTATCTCTGAGGCATTTCCTAGCCTGAAATGCATTGTGTTTGATCTTCCACAAGTTGTAGCAAACTTGTCTGGAAGCAAAAATTTGGATTATATGGGTGGGAACATGTTTGAATATGTTCCTTCTGCTGATGCAGTCTTATTAAAGGTATGAATAATATATATATATATAAGAACATGTTTTGTTTTATAAGATGGGAAAAAATTGAGCAAAATTACATGGAATTATTTTGAGCAAATTATCTAATATTTCTTTTTATTTTGTTTTTTGCAGTGGGTTTTACATGACTGGAGTGATGAAGATTGTATTAAAATTCTTAAGAACTGTAAGAAAGCTATTTCTAAGAAAGACGACGGAGGGAAAGTGATTGTGATCGATGCAGTGATAAACGAAAAGAAAGACGAGCATGAAATGACACAATTAAAGCTCTTTTATGATGTTATTATGATGACTGCTCTCAATGGAAAAGAAAGAAATGAAAAAGAGTGGGACAAAGTCTTCTTTGGAGCAGGCTTCAAGGGCTACAAGATAACTGCTATATTTGGTTTTAGGGCTCTCATTGAAGCTTATCCTTAAGTACTAGCATAGTACTTATTATTGTTGCTTCCAAACTTTTCAAATAAAATAGCATAAGGTTGTTAAAATTTCATTATGCGGTGTTGGTTGTAGTGCTTTCTTTTGCATTTTATACATTTATGGTTATCAAAGTTTTTCATTATGCAGTGTCGTAGTAATGATTCTGTTCTAGCATACTCCAGAATATTCTATTCTAGCATACTCCAGAATGTTCTCTAAATAGTAATGTAATGAGTTGTTCTAAAGGTTTCTTATATGGGTAATAGAGCTCTGATAGACAAGTCTAGAACTAAGATATTTATTTAATGAGTTTGTTGATTATTCTGAGTCGCTAGATTATTCTATTGTCCACTATAAATATGTATTCCATTGTGCTTATGGGGAGATAGCCAAGAAAGTAAGCTTCTAAAAGCCAAGTCTCTCCTCCTAAAGTCTCTTATCTTTTACTTATACACTAGCACTATCTACACTAATAGTAGTACTATCAAAGCACAAGTCGATCTATCTTTGCATAATTCTAAAAATGGCATCTTAATTCTAACAACCCTCAACTACAATTGCTTCCAATTATTACCGGGGAAAGATATGAATACTAGAGCATAAGACTAAGTAACACCAGCGTTTGCGTTATGCTTGCAGCACTAGCAACAAAGTCTTATGCTCAAGCTGCTACATAATAAAAACCAACAACAACGTTTGTGTCCAGCACAACAAAAACCTCTACCTCAATCTCAGATGATCAAATGAAGGTATGGTAGAAGAAAGATGCTGATGCTTTAGCAAAAATTCAACAAGCTTTATTAGATCCTATTTTTGGAATAATCATGAATGCAGCCACAGCCAAAGAATCATGAAAGATACTAAAGAATGAGTTTCAAGGTACTGGCAAGGTAAGAGCCATGAAACTCCAAAGTTTTAAGAGATTTTGAAAATATAAGGATGAGAGAAGGTGAGAGGATAAAAAAATACTATGCAAGAGTAAATGAAATCTTAAATCAAATGAAAATATATGGAGAAGATATATCAATCATAAAATTATTCAAAAACTATTGATTTCTATTACTTAAAAATTTGAATAAATGGTGAATGTGTTAGAATTAAAAGATCATGATGAGCAGAAGTAATTGGCTCTCTGCATGTTTGTGAACAAAGACAAGCAAAAAGGGGAGAAGCATTTACGAAGGTGCTATGCAGTCTTCTCATAAAAATTACAATTCTTCTTCGAAGCAAAATAGAAAATAGAAGAAGAATTGGGAAAGCAAATCTAATTTTGCAAGGACTTCAAGAGAAGGGGAAAAGAGAGGAAAATACCCTCCGTATGGTGTTTTTAGAAAAACAAATCATCAACAAAAAGATTGTTGGTTCAAAGGAAAGTCTCAATGCAACAATTGTGATAGATTTGGACATAGAGTTTCACTACAAAAAAACACGCGAATTCTCATGGACGAAATTCGCGAGAAAATGAAAAAAAAGTACGTGAGAAATAAAGAATCTCACTGACTTTCTCACGGATTTTTTGCCTGAGGGATTAGTAATGTAATACCCAAAAAAAAAGGGACCAAAATGCAAATACCTGAACCTCATGGACCAAGTTGCAAATTAGGAACTTTCCTAATTTGCAAGGGAGTCCCTGGCCCCCTTATATTTCCCCACCGAAGCCCCCCTCCTGAAACAAACTCAGCACCGTCCTCTTCGATTTTTCCCTCCTCCCTCGTGCGCTACCTCTCCTCCACCATACCCTCGGGGTTTCCGGCCAAAACCCGGCCATTCCCCGCTGTCCTCAACCGCCATAGTCGCCATTGTGATTGTGGGAGATGCTGGAAAATCGCTGGACGCCGTCACTCATTCACGGCGAACTCCCAGCCGTTCCAACAATGTTCTGATGCGTGGGAGTCCGGTTTTGGCATTCAAATAGTCCTACAAATCCAGTTCTTAAGGTTTCCCTTTGTTGTAAGTAAATCCATCCACTTTTCTGAGCAATGCTTTGGCTAGAAGTATGGCAAATTCTCTTAGGAAACAATTTCGTTTTTGGGGAAAATTGTTGAATGATTTGAAACCTCTTTTAAACAAGGATGTTGTGAATCAAACACCCAGAATGCTTGCTGTGATTTAGAAGTCTTGTTCAGAGTTCTTCCTTCCTTAAATTTCCTGATTTATATGACTTATTTAGAATGTAGTTTTGGGGGTGCACACAAGGTGTTTGATAAAATGCCAAGGAGAAGACTATGTTAATTTCACTCTTTGTTCCTTAGGATACTACCACATGGATGTCTAAAGAATTGTGCCAACCACTAGTTAAGTTCATGTTGAGAATGTTAAATATGAAAAGTGAACATTTCACTATAGGTGGATATATGAAATCTTTACCCATTTAAATGGTTGTGAAAATTTGGAAGTTAAACTATAGTATAATTCGTATTCAAGTACGGTGGGACTAGAAATCAATTATGCAAGTTAAGTATTTTGCTAGTTATTAGAATAATAATAGGAAAGTAGTGATAGATTTAGCATACTGATGGATTATGCATATCTGGCTGTACATAGGCTCGTCAAAAATCAAACGATTGGAACCAACTCATCCTTAAATTAGGAATATTGGAGCTTGATTATTAAGTCTCCAAGTTAAGCAATGTGAGTGGATTCTTACTTACCCCTTGATGCATGAATTATTAAAGCTTATCTTGTGGATAAATTATGTTATTTGAGTATGTTTTTTAGGAAAGTAATATATATTTATATGTGGATTTATTATTTTGTCCATAGCATGAACAGTATCTGAACTTTGATATTTTGAAAGTCTGAATGGTACAAGTACTATGAAAGTAATTTAGAACTGTAAATCTGGGATCCGTAGTAGAGTGGTGGTAGAACCACTAGGTGCACCTATGTCGCAACATTTATCAGTTAAGGGCAGTTCCTGATAAAGGGTACTTCTGTTAGTGAGTGTAGTTCCTGACAGAAGACTGAGTGTTAATGTGAATGGTTCCTCCGGATGAGAGTACCCGGAAGAGAACAAGAATTTAGTTTCCCTTCGCTGAGTGCAGTTCCCGAAGGTGAGGATCGGGTTACCTTCCAGTAGATTTACCCTCTGGAGCGGGAACACTGTTTTCTCAGTTTAGGTTCTCCTTTATATATTGATGGATCCTAGGAAATTATACTTTGATTAAAGTACTATTAGATATACTGTCATTTCAAATTTCATTATGTAAAATATGATTTTGAAGTAAGAATTATTTTCTTTCCTGAGTGTAATGTGCATTAGGTGCTTATTACGTTTAAGTGTACTAAATTAAGGTTTCATATTATTTTAGCGGTAATGCACGTTACATGACGGGGTTTATGTATCAATCTGTAAGTTTGATTTCTATTCACTGAGTCAGTGGACTCACCCCTCACTTTAACATTTTCATATCAGCAGATTAGTGATTTACCTTCAGCTCCGCCTACACCCTTTGAACCTGTTGATTGACTTGGTAGGAAATCATCCTGAGTAGTAGCATTGGAACTTACTTGAGGATTGTGGATAGATGTTGGATAGGTTTTAATTACATTTTTGTTTATTTTCATGGTCTGTAAGTGAATTTGCATAATCCTGTGTAAATTTGATATACAGTCCATGATGGACCTTTTACTATTTTTCTGATAAGCCACTGAGGCTTCTAGATGATGGTGGGCATGTCCACCTTACTGTTTTGTATATTTGTACCATGGGATAGTCCATATTTCAGGGGAAACTCTGCCGAAATTTTGAAGAAATCTTTGACTTAGAATTATTTTTATGAAAGTGTATTCTACTTTAATATTCATTTAAGAAGGATTTTGAATGATATAAATTGCATTGGTATTTTAGGCTGGTAGGTAATTCCCTACGCCAGTGACGTGTCCTAAAATGGGACGTGACAAATAATGACTCAAAATTTTTTGTGAAAAATAAAACTGTGAGACAATATCTCACGGCAACAATATGTGATAATGTTGTAAGAAATGTGAGAGAAAAAAAAGGATGAAATCATGACAAGGATATTGAAAAAAGTTTTTTGTGACATGTTCTCAAAGAATGAGATTGTGAACAACTCTGTGAGAAAATTAAAAGATATAATGTTATCACAGATAAAAGCAGTGAGAGAATCCGTGAGAAACCCAAAAAAAATTTAAAAAATTTAAATTTCAATATAAATAATATTATTTAAATAATAAAAAATGTAAATAAATATATTAATTTAATTTAATATAAATATATTCATATAAAATTATATATATATATATAAAAAAATTACATTCATAAAAATATAAGATAATAAAAATATATAAATAATAATTTAATTAATTATTAATAATTTTTATTTATAAATATAAATTTTATTTATTTATTTTTTATACATGAACCTGTCAACATTAAAATACAATTTAAATTTACAGCATAAACAAATTAAGCAAATAGGATTAAGTGTATATGAATCATATCAAACTTAACGTAAAAATGCAAAAAAAAAAAATTAATGTAATTTAAAAATGTAAAAAGTTCAATACATCAATGATGATCATCTGAGTCAAACGCAAAGTCAGTGGCATCAGTGAGAGGGGATTGGGGATCCAGGGAAGGGGGAGAAGGAGGGACAGAAGGATTAAGTTGAAGGATTAGTTTCCTGATCAATTGTAACTGCTCATCCACACGGGCTTCCTACTATTGGAATTTCTCCTATTGTTGCTTGACTCACTCTTCAAGGCTTTTTAGCACGTTAAATAGTTGGGAATCCTAGGTTACCTGTGGTAGCTGGCTTGAATGAGGCCTGTCGACCACGGGAGCTTCAGAACACATCCCATAAATCCGATCCTTCTTGTTCTTCCCACCAACAGCCTCCGTCCACAGATAGGTGTTATCGATGGAAGAATAGGCCGACCCCAGGGTACAGGCTATTCGCTCCTTATAAGATTTATGCATGAGTTAAACTATAATTAATGAAAAGTTATTTGAAACACAATTAAACATAAACCTATAATATTAAAATTTAATGAAATTTAATTTAAATCATGTAAGTGCTCTCAGCATGTGGATGGATCCAGCCATTCTCCTCGCTATATTGAATACGATGGAAGGCCTGAATGACGTCAACAAGCCTCCCCAATGCATTTGCCTGCAAACAATGAATTAAAGTGTTAGAATAATAAAAATGTAATAAATACAAGTTATAAGAATAAAAACTTACAAGACTCCTTCTATGCTCGGAGAAGGATACGAATTCACCTCGATGTACAACAATCCATGGACTGGTTCCTCTTGTTCTACTCCTAGGCAACGTTGAACCCGGGGCTCACCCAATATTCCATGAGCTCAGCCCTGAACCCCATGCCCATCCAGAGGCTCTAACACTTCCCTGTATGGATGTCTCTATGTGCTGCTTGCATACTGCTAGAGCACTTTAACCTCTACACCCTATGGATGTCTCTTCTAACTCAAGTTTCCATCTACACTATGACTACATTACTGCTAGAGCACTTTAACCTCTACACCCTATGGACGTCTCTTTTGACTCGAGTTTCCATCTACACTATGACTACATTAGAAATAATAGAGTTAGAGTTAGTAGTCATGAAAATTAAGTTAATCGAATAAAAATTATATAAGTTTGATTAATAACTTAAATAGGTCCACTAGTGGTTCGTCATCTCCTTGGGAACCTTGCTAAAGCTTTTATGGGGTCGTCATAATGCGATTTGTAAATAGCAAAGAGTATGGTAACGAGGCCCTCCCAATGTTCAAAGCTGCAAAAAAAAAATTACTTTTTTAAAGGAAATGACTATTATATTTTTATTAGTTATTAATTTTAGTATAATAAGTGTACTTACTCGTTCCTATGTTTGTCTATCCACATGCACCCATCGATGGGGTCCCTGGTGCCAAGCTCGCCATAAGGGGCTAAGATGGGGGTATTCGCTTAGGAGGACCCCATAGCACTAAAGGCAGTTGACCTCGATGTCGATACAGCTATGAATGACGATCTGGATCTAAGACAAACTGGATCTAGTGTTGATGCATAATGCACAGCTAACTGCGGTAGCACCTCTTAGGCAGGGCTTGAATTGGCGCAGGTCATTTGAAGGGTCAAAGGCACCAGCAACATCCTTCCTCTTACCCTTCTGGATGTCCCTCCCATAACCACATCTAGAACTTGACATACTAGATATTTGACCACAAAAAGGTGAGGGGGGAAGATATAGTGGACAAGTAATAGCTACAAAACAAAATACCATATTTCCCCTTTTGGCACATTTATTTAGGCATATTAAATGTTATTAAATATATATTTAAAATATATAAATTACTCAAATAATTTAAATACCAAATTACAAATAATTCATAATGGGTTAAACATAAGTGAGAACATCCTGTTCCTCATCAGAAGTGAATATATCCAATCGCTGTGTTGTGAACCCAGCATTTGAACTTCAACTTTGTGAACCATTAAGGTGAATTAATTTTTTTTGAATTCTTCTTTATTATGCTTTCCCCATTGTTTATTTATGTCATAGTAAGAGTGAGATGTAGTTTTTTGTAAATCCCACCCATGATAACTTACAGCTTGATTTGATTGATTAAGGGATTATGGCTTTTTGCATGAATCAAATCAATGCTTCAAGAAAAATCACTTTGATAGTTCATGAGGATCTGGTTGTTTTCATTGATGTTCAACCCATTATGAATTATTTTTAATTTGGTATTTAAATTGGTTGAGTAATTTATACATTTTAAATATATATTTAATAAAGGAAACTGGAATGGCAACACATTGTTTACCATCTTACTTCCCTTGCCTTTTAACACATGGTAACACATTGTAACACATTAAATATCAAATAAATTGAGAGCAATATTCCCCAAAAAAAAAAAAGCAGCAAATGAAAAAGTGGCACTTTAATCACATGAAAATTTAGAAATATTTAATGATATTTATAAGTTTATGATTATATTTGTGTATGATTTAACTGGTTATATATTTATTTTTATTATTAATTAAGTTATTATATTATTAATTTTTAAGTATTTTAAAATTATAGTTATAATTTTATTTGATATTTAATTATTTTATTAATGTAAATTAGTTTCAATCTAATATTTAAATTATTTGATTATATTTTAAATATATAATTAATAACATTTAATATGAATTATCATATAAAATATTATTTATATATTTATAATCAAACTTATTATGTTTAAATTTGTTTACTATTGACTAATTATATTTTTAATAATTATTAATTTAAGTATTATATTTGTTTCCTAAATAATGCTAAATTAACACTACAAGAAAAAAGACTTTCTATGACACTTTGTAGTCACAAAAAATATTGAAAGTCATCAATAAAGAGTTTTAGTGAAGACTTTTCAACCTTCAGTGATGACCTACCAGTCGTCGCGATATCTCGTCGTTAAAGGTTTTTAGTGACGACAAACAAATTCGTCACTGAAAGACAACTTTTTGTGACGACTCTTGACATCACTAAAAGATAGAGATTTAATGTCGTCACTAAAGGTGTCTATAGTGACAACAATATCTGTCACTAAATGGTTCATTGACCACTTAGTTTCATAAATATTCTCAAAAGTCATCACTGAAAGTAATCTTTTGTGACAATCAAAGTCATCAAAACTTTTTTTGTGATGAGATAAGCATGTCATCACTGAAACCCTTTTTCTGTGACAAGAATAACCCTTATTTGTGATGACTTGTTTTGTCGTCACTGAAACTATTTTTTGTGCTAATGTTGTCATTGAAACCCTTTTTTTTTGTGACGATATTAGCATTATCATCACTGAAACCCTTTTTCTATAACAAGAAAATTCTTATTTGTGATGACTTGCTTTGTCATCACTGAAACCATTTTTTGTGTCAACATTAACATATCGTCATTGAAACAATTTTTTTTTGTCACGACATTAACATTGTCGTCACTAACCACTTTTTCTGTAACAAGAAAAATGTTTATTTGTGACGACATACTTTGTTGTCACTAAAGCCTTTAGTTGTGACACCAAATACCCTTTTTTTTATTATACTTTATTGTCACTGAAACCTTTTTTTTTGGCATAACATGCTTTTGTTGTCACAAAAACCCCTGTATTTTATCAAAATCAACTAATACATATTTGAACCTATTATAGCAACAATATTAAAAATACATGTTTCAACCCATAACTTTATTGAACGACATAATATTCCAATATACATAACATATGGGGTTTCAAATTCAAATATGTTCCAAATAAGATGAAACTCAAAGTGTACTACATCTAACATTATAAGCATATCAAACACGGATATCTAAAGTTCATTAATGAAATTCAATTTCTTCATGTATCTGCCAAAGGATGCGATGTAAAAGGAGCTTCATAATTTGTTGATGAGAAACATATAATATTTAAGTTAAAAATCATTAAGGTAAATTAAAGACCCAACAAGACAATGAATAATTTTTTAACCAAAAGTAATGATATTAAAGGTAGGAAAAAGCTTATGACAATCGTGGTCACAATCAAGCATAAAACCTATGTCTCAACAAGCATAGTCTCCAAAATTTACTATTTAAATGGCTAAGCAGGAGATAGGCTTGGTTAGCCAACAGCCTATGTTGTTGAATGACACTATCTTAGCCAATATTCAATAGAGACAGAAATATATTACTTACTATGGCTGCAATAAAACTCGAAAATGCTCACGAGTTCATAACAGAGTGTTGGATTAACTCAATCTCTCTTTAAAGACAAATAAGCAAGCATTAAATTTATCACCAAAGACTTGGAACTCTTAAACTTAATTATTAATTCTTATTGTCATGGTTGCTTTCAAATATATGCTAATACATAGTTTTGACCTTTCTGGACAAATGGGTGACTTGTTAAACAAAATAAGAACTAATAAGGTCTATATATATTATTCTAATTTTGCAAGACAACTCTAGAGCAGGGGAACTTTTAGAACCATCAATCATTGTTTTGTTTGCTTCATGAGAATGTGAAAATGAACCTTACAGAAAAAAAAGTAATATTAGAATACCAGTATGAGGGACTTTTGCATATTCCGGCATATTCGTTTCCCTCAGCTATTTCTCCTCTAGTTGTTTCTTAAGGAATAAATAGAGAAGTTTAGAAAAGCTTGTAGCCTTCAAACTATTTTCCATGTTGCAACAAATATGTTTGAGCATTCTTTGTTGCAACAAATACTGGTATTTTGAGCTAGAAATAGGCTTGGGTTACTAACATAAGCAAGAAAAATGAATACTTGCATTGAAGTTCAGGATATCAAATACTCTAATGGTGGAAAAATAATATTTGAAGAATATATTAACCAAGCTATTACATGTGAGAAGGAAATGAAATTCTTACTATGCAAAAAGACTTTGGTACAAGGCTTTAAATAGAGTAAACAAAACTACTTGAAACTAACCAACTAGAACTAACCAGCTAATAACCAGCCAACTAACTACAGTACAACAACCAGTAAGATAATACCAACAAAAATATTAATACATAATCTTATTACTCCCCCTTAAGATGGATGATAGATATCTAGAACAACCATCTTCGATAGCAAAGGTAAAAGTAAGTTAATAGGCAAGGCTTTGGTAAATGCATTCGCGGAATGAGTTTGATGAAGCTAGTAGTAACTTTGTCACAAATGAAATGGTAGTCAATCTCAATGTGCTTGGTGCGCTCGTGGAAGATGGGATTAGTAGCTATATGAATAGCAACTTGGTAATCATAGAAGAGCAAAGTAGGGGATAGAGGAGACACTTGAAATTGCAACAACAATTAATGAATCCAAACCAGTTCACTAGCTGTTGATGCAAGAGCACGATACTCTGCATCTGCAGAAGATTGAGAGACAGAATTTTGCTTCTTAGCTTTCCAGAAAATTAGAGAATCACCCATAAATACACAAAACCCAATGACAGATTTCCTTGAATCAAGGAAGAAGCCCCAGTCTGCATCAATAAAAGCCCGTAGCTGAAAAGAAGAAGAAGCAGAGAAAAATAACCCTTTGCTAGGCATATATTTGAGATACTATAAGAAATGATTAGAAGCTTGGAGATGAGGCTACCGAGGCTAAGTAACAAACTGACTTAGTTTATGGACAGTAAAGGATATGTTTAGGCTTGAAACCGTTAATTACAATAATCGCCCAATTGGTCTTCTATAAGAAGAAGCATCTGCAAAATGATCACCTTCCATTGAACTAAGTTTGGTCTTAGGATCCATCAGTAATGAAGTTGGTAAGCAAGACAGAAATCCAACATCCTTAAGAAGTTGTAAAGTGTAATGCCATTGAGAAAGGTATATATACCTTTAGCATACTTAGCAATTTCCAATCCAAGAAAATACTTCAAATTACCAAGATCTTTAAGCTTGAACTGACTATGAAGAAAAGCTTTCAAGCTAGTACTAATAGACATATAAGCTCATGTGATGATAATATCATCAACATAAACTAATAAGGCAACTAAGGATGAACCATGAATGATGAAGGCCTGAGAAAACTTTGCAAACCATTGTTTAGATGCCTGCTTTAAACCATAAATTGATTTATGCAAACGACAAACCAATTTCTCCCCCTTGTGTGCCAAGGTACTGTGGCTGAGGATAACCCAAAGAATGGTCTATATAGACCTTTTCCAAAATATCCATAATGTGTTCCCAAATAGAACCTCAAACCTCAACAACAAAGCCTCAATTTGAATGCCTTCTAAGTGGGAAACACAACTCATATAACTCCTTGCAGTATAATGGTGAGTATTTTTTTTTTTTTTTGAGAGATGGTCGTTTTCCAACAAATGATTGAGTTTAGTTGATTAATTACTAAATAAATTAATAAATCAATGTTTGAAATGTAAATGGGGGTAGTTATGAGAACAAAGGTACGTAGAAATACATATGACAGTAAATAAAATCAATAAAACTAAAGAACACAACAAATAACAAGAAAATTAGAATAAAGTGAGGAATATGATTGAGGATTCACTCTTCTGCATTGGACAATGGCAAATGATCATATATAATCCCTCATTATGACTATAAACATGATAGTGTTTTCAACTCTCTATCCTGACTACTAACCATAGATGACACAAGTTCTGCTATCCCAATCTTTCCTTAGTTATTCGGTAAGTAGAAGAACGCTCCCTACTTACTCCCTAATCAATGAACAACCAAGAAAACTCTTCCTAGATTTAATCCAGTGAAAGCTTTAAGATAAGAAAGATAGGTTAATCTAGGCAACAATCTCAAACACTTGGAGCATTTAACCTATGTTATGCTCCACATTATAGTTCTCAAGGATTTGGACATCCCTAATCACTATAAATTGCTACTTGTAAACAAAAGATCAAACTATTATGTATTCAATCCTTTATCCTAGCATTAGATGATTGCTTAGTTCATTTAGTTGGCCATCCAAATAAAACCAAGCAATAATCATGAACAAATCAAATAGAAGAACATGAACAATCATTTAATAGAAGTTGAATACATCGTCAATGAATATAATCACAAAATCATGTCCAAGGCATTGAGTTCACCCTTAACCAAGCGATTTAGCCTTCTAACATCAATAAATCACTTAATACAACAATACAATCCATGAAAACTATAGAAAATACAAGAAGAATGAAGAAAAGGTGAAGATAAAACTCTTTGAAGACTTCCAAATGATTGAATCTTCTCCAAAATCACTCCCTTCAGCTTTCCTCTTACTCTCCTTCTCTCTTCTATGCTTTCTCTCAAAGTTTTTAAGTGTTAGAATTGGTGAATGAAGTGGGAGAGATCTAATATTTAAGTGACAGGCACTGCAAACTTAGGTCCAAACCTCTACAGCGCTTAGCCCTAACATTAGATTCTAGGAATCAGCATGTAGGCATAGCAGCCTTGGCTAATAGGCATAGTGGCACCCAAGGAATTAGCACCATGAGCCCTTGTTGAAATTCTTCATCTTTTGAGAGTCGCAGCACTATCTTAGAACTCCACAACGCTAAGCTCTCGGGTCTATAACTCTTTTTCTTCGATTTTGAGTGCTGCGGCACTCAAGAATGGGCGTTGGGGCACTAAAACTTATGACTTTTACCTAAAAATTAACATTTTGAATACTTCCACAATGCTCCAAAGCATGCCTAACTTGACTCACTTCTTCTCATAATTGCATTTCCACTTTGAAACACCTACAAAACATAAAACTAAGATAAGAACACAAGAAATTCGAGGACAAAGCAATTAAATGCAAGAGAATTCATCATAAAAACATGACAAAATATACACTTATCAAATTCCCTCATACTTAACATTTGCTTATCCTCAAGCAAACCAAAACAATAAACAAAACAACAAGGGACTCAATACATTCTTGCTAGCTCTTAACACTTGTATTCACCAAATCCATAAAGTCAATAATTAAAGAATCAAGGAAACTTCTCAACATTCTTCAAAGATTTCAAGGAATAAATTATCATTCACTAACCATCTAATCAAGTGTGTGTGTGAGTACACTACACTTTGCAAATCCAGAATTCTATATGCAGACATGCAACAATTACAAACAAGCCTCATATTTTATTTTTGTTCTTTGTCTTTTTCTTGTAGTAGTTGGTACTAGAATGTGGTCAACGATTTCATACGTTTTGGTACAAAACCCCAGTTACTCAGTAAACCACAATCACTACCATGCTTTGCATGCTCATAGTCTAAGTGCCGTTTAACATGAATGTCCTCCACTTTTAGTGTGAGCACTCAGTTACTAAGCACATAAAACCATCAAAGCATAGCCCTACGTTTATTTTCTTTTGTTTTTCTTTTCATTGACAACTTGAGGAAAATATTTTCCCCTCACATGTATACAACTTTTCCAGCATTACAAAGCATAAGCTTAAGTGCACTAAAGGTTTGATTGGATGTTCATAAATCATAATGTACTCAAAGAATTAATTGAAAAAATTCTCAAAATTTCTCAACACTATGAAATTGTAACTATCATGTCATTAGCAACTTCACAAGGCCAAGAGTCAACAAATAGCATATAAGTCCACAAAACCTAAACCTCTCCCCCACACTTAGCTCTTACATTATCCTCAATGTAAGTCTAACTAACTCAAATATCAGAACTATGCATGGGAGAAAAGAATAACAACGACAAGCAATAATAAGCATAATAAAATGAAAGAGAAGCAAGAAGATCTCATCAAATTGGATTGGAGAGCTCTCTTTCCTTTGGGTTACCTCCTAGGAGCGCTTGGTTTAATGTCTTCAGCCTGATGTAGACCTATAGGATCACTCTTCATTATAATCCGATTCTTGGAGGGGTAAGGTGTCAATGTCGAAGTTCTCATAATAGGGCTTTAAGTGATGCCCATTCACTTTGAACACCTTCCTTGTCTTAGAGCTTTCAATCTCTACTGCACCATGGTTAAAAACATTAGTGACAACAAAGGAGTCTATCCAGTTGGTCCTCAACTTACCAAGAAACAATTTCAAGAGGGAATGATATAAAAGAACTTTCCCACATTGAAATGTTTTCTAGAAAAGTTTTGGTCATGAAAGGCCTTTGTCTTTGCCTTGTAAATTCTTGAACTTTCATAGGATTCATTTATAAGCTCCTTCAGTTCTTACAATTGAATCTTTCTATGAGTTCCCACTGCATCCAACTTCATATTCAATTGTTTAACTGCCCAATAAGCCTTATGTTATAATTCAATAGGTAGATGGCATGGCTTACCATAGACTAGCCGATAGGGCAACATACTAATAGGTGTCTTAAAAGTAGTTCTATATGTCTACAAGGTATCATCAAGTCTCAAACTCCAATCCTTCATAGATGGGTTGACAATTTTATCAAGAATGGACTTGATCTCTCGATTAGACACTTCCACTTGTCTACTGGTTTTTGGGTGATATGGAGTAGATATCTGATGGGTGATGCTGTATTTCTTTAGCAAAGCTTCCATAGATCAATTACAAAAATGAGTTCCTCTATCACCGATGATTGCCCTAGGCGTACCAAATCTAGCAAAATTTTGGGACTTGACAAAATTCACAACAATTTTAGTATCATTAGTTTTGGTGGCTTTAACTTCCATCATTTAGAAACATAATCTACTGCAAGAACTATATAGATTTCAAAAAGAAGGAATGAAGGATCCCATGAAATCAATATAAAAAATTTCCACAATTAAAATAGAGTTTTAGGGCATTTGATTTCTAGGCCCTATGTTACCTACCCTTTGGCATTTATCACAAGCTTTGCAGAAGTTATAAGAGTCCTTGAATAATGAGGGCCTGTAAAAACCACAGTCTAACACATTAAGAGCAGTCCTTCTAGCTCAAAAGTGTCCTCCATAAGCATATGAGAGGCAAAAATTCAGTATAGAATGAAATTTAGATTCAAGAACACATCTTCTTACCATTTGATATGAGAAATGCTTCCAACATCCCACATGTTATGCCAAGCATCAGTCTTTACTTTCTCTCTTTGGGAATGAGTTAAGTTCGGTGGTATTGATTTGGTAGCAAGATAGTCAACTATATTAGCATACTACGGAGTGACCATACTTACTAAAAGTATATGTTCATCAGGAAATTATTCCTGCAATGGTATTGTTTCTTCATCTTGTACTAGCAGACTTAAGTGATTTGCTACTAGGTTCTCACTCCCCTTCTTGTCTTTGATTTCTAAGTCAAATTCTTGTAGGAGGAGTACTCATTTGATAAACCTCAGCTTAGTGTCTTTCTTAGTTAACAAGTATTGCAATGCTGCATGATAAAAAAGAGAAGTCACTTTAGTCCTTAACGGATATCATCTAAATTTTTCTAAGGGAAAAATGACAAAAATGAGTACAGGAAGCATAATATATTGCGTGAGGTGATCTCCTAACCCTTTGACCCAATATAGTTCCTAGGGCATAGTCACGAGTATCACACATGATCTCAAATCGTAGATTCCAATTTGATGGTTTGATCATGGGAGCCAAAGTCAAATTGTCCTTCAATTTGGACAAAGTAGCTTTGCACTTATCATCAAATAGAAATGTCACTTCTTTTGCAACAATTTGAATAGGGGCAATGCAATACGAGGAGAAGTCTTTAATAAACCTGCAATAAAACCCTATATGACTAAGAAAAACATACACTTTCCACACAGTAGTGGGGAAGGGTAAAGAGTGAACAATGTCTCTCTTAGCTTTATCAACCTCAATCCTTCTAGTAGATATTACATGTCCTAAGACTAATTCCCAGATTAACCGTGAAATAATCTTTTTCCCAATTTAATACTAAGTTAGTCTTTATGCAGCATTTAAGTGCAAGTGACATATTCTCAAGACATACATAAAATGAATCTCCATAAACACTAAAATGATAGATATAGACCTCAATGATATTCTCAACATAATCAGAAAAGATACTCACCAAGCACCGATGAAATGTAGCAGGTGCATTGCAAAGGCCAAATGTCATGTGCTTGTATTCAAATGTGCCAAATGGGCATGTGAAAGTAGTATTCTCTTGGTCTTCTAGAGTTATAATGATTTAGTTAAACCCTAAATAACCATCAAGAAAGCAATAGTTAGAATTGCTAACTAATCTCTCAAGCATTTGATCAATAAAAGGGAGAGGGAAGTGGTCTTTATATGTTTTTAAGTTGAGTTTTCTATAGTCAATGCAAACAAGCCACCTAGTTTGCACATGGGTGGGGACAAGTTCATTGTCTTCATTCATAACAATGGCGATGCCCAATTTCTTTGGTACTACTTGTACCGGGCTCACCCACTTACTATCAGATATTAGGTATATAATCCTAACATTTAGGAGTTTCAGTATCTCCTTTTTCACTACCTTCATCATGGGAGGGTTTAGACAGCATTATGCCTCTCTACTTGGTTTGGCCTCATCTTCCAATAGAATCCAGTGCATACATGTTAAGGGGCTAATCCCTTTAATATCAGCAATGGTCTAACCAATGGCCCTCTTGTTAGCTCTTAGTACCTAGATCAACTTGTCATCTTCAAGCATTGTGAGGCTTTTTGCTATTATTATCTGTAATGTATCTTTTTCACCTAAGAACATGCACTTTAGGAGATCTAGTAATGGCTTTAATTCCAATTTAGGTACCTGCACAGTTGAAGAAAAAAGTTTTTCATTTGTCATAGGTAATGCAAGGAGAGAGGCATTAAAAGTTTCAAAGATTTTGGGCAAAGCACTTAATGCTGCCACTGATTCATAAACTTGACCACCACAACCAATTCCTTGGTAGTTTATTCAAAGTCATCTTCATCCAGGTGGTTAATAATGGCAACTTCCAAACCTTCTAAGTTATGTGAATTCAAAACTTGTTGAGAAAAAGAATGCACAATATCTACTACAAAAATAGCATTACAGTCAGCTGGATATTTCATTGCTTCATAGATAGGAAATTTTACTTCCCGCCATCAAACTCTAGTGTGATTGTATTAGCAGGACATCAATTTTTGTCCTAGATGTCATAAAAAATGGTCTTCCCAACAATAGCTTCAATATGTGACAAGCTACCACTAGACTTCTTATTAAGTGCGTCTGCCACCATATTAGCTTTACCCCAGATGGTAAAAGATAGAGCACTTATAATCCTTAATCAGTTTCATCCACCAACACTGTCTTAGATTTAAATCTTTCTGTTCAAAGATTACTTCAAACTTTTATGGTCGGTATAGATTTTGCATGTTTCACCACAAAGGTATTGCCACCAAACTTTTAATGCAAACACAGTAGCCACCACCTCAACACTATGGGTGGGGTAGTTTTGTTCATGTTTCTTAAGTTGTCTTGAGGCATAGGTGATAACCTTGCCTTTCTGCATTAATACACAACCCAGTCTAATCCGAGACACATCACGGTAGATTACTTATTCGCACCCACTTCTCGCTAATGTCAAAATCAAGGCTATAGTTAAATGTTCCTTAAGTTGTTGGAAACTATCTTCACAAGCTGACACCTATTCAAAATTTGCATTTTTTTGAGTAAGCATTGTTGAGGGAGCCGCTATGCGCAAGAAATCCTTGACAAAACAACAATTATACCTGGCCAAACCCAAAAAGCTATGAATTTCTGTTGCTGAAGACGGTATGAGCCAATTTCTAACCGCTTTCACTTTCTTGGAGTCTACATGAATTCTTTCCTTAGAGACTACATGTTCTAGGAAAGCCACCTGTTAAATCTAGAACTCATAGTTCAAGAATTTTGCATACAGTCTGTGTTCTCTAAAAGTCTATAATACTATTTTTAGGTGTTAAGCATGTTCCTCTTCACTCCTGGAGTATACTAGTATGTCATCAGTAAAGATGATCCCAAACTGATCCATAAATGACCGAAATACTTTATTCATGAAATACATAAAGGCAATAGGGGCATTAGTCAACCCAAATGCCATCACCACAAATCCATAGTGTCCATATCTGGTTCTGAAATATGTCTTAAGAATGTCACCCTTCCAAATTCAGAGTTGATGATACCCTGAACACAAGTCTATCATAGAAAAGCATTGAGCTCCTTGTAGTTGATCAAATAAATCATCTATTTGGGGCAAAGGGTATTTATTCTTTATTGTGATCTTGTTCAGCTGTCTGTAATATATATAGAGTCTCAAGCATCCATCTTTCTTCTTCACAAACAACATTGGTGCCCCTCACTGAGAGGTACTGGGGTAGAAATATCCTTTTTCTAACAATTCTTATAACTAAAATTTCAACTCCTTAAGTTCACCAGGAGCCATCCTGTATAGAGGGAGTGATATCGGGTTCGTCCCCAAATAAGTGTCAAAACAAAATTCAATTTCCCTTTCCAGTGGCAGACCTGGTAATTCTTCTGGAAAAACATCTATGAATTTGCTCACTACCAGAACTTCTTCTAATTGGTGTTTTAGACTTTCGATATCTTGAATAAAGGTTAGATAAGCCTTGCCACCTTTCCTTAGTAACCCCTGTGCCCCTAGGGTAGAAATGAGCTTAGTAGAAACCTAACTTTTGTCTCCTTGAACCACAATCGGTTCCTTCTTAGGTAGATAAATTTTCAATATTTTATCAAAGTAGTCCACCATTGCATGATGGCTAGCAAGCCATTCTATTCCCAAAATTACATCAAATTCATATATGTTTAAAATAACTATATCCACTAATAATGGTGTATCACATATAAGAAGTGAACATGACTTCACCATATCAAGGGCAGTTAGCGTTTCTTTCAAAGATGTAGATACCTCTAACAAATAATATATTGAATCAATTGATTTCCTCAATCGTGATAGCAAGTAGGCAGATATAAAGGAGTGAGTCACTTCAGGATCAAATAATATATATACAGGAATAGATTCTAGCAGCAAAGTACCTGTGACAACTGTATTATAAGCCATGGCATCCTGTCTCATCAAAGTAAAAACTTAGGACTATGAACTAGAACCACCACCCCAACCTCGACCTGCCATTCTTCTACCCGCATCCTTGGCGGGTTGGGTAGGGAACTGAGTTGATGCCATAGATTATTGCTATACTATGCTAGGTGCTGTCAAGTTTGCATCACCTTCACTGAGCATTCTCTCCAACCATTGCCTATTTGTCCACATTTGAAACATGTATCCTTCACTTCGTGACAAGAGCCAGTGTGAAATCTACCACATGTACCACACACGAGTGTAGTGTAAGAAGATGACTGAGCAAAATGGTGGTTTCTTCCGGAAGGGTAGTTAGTAGAAGTTGACTAGTGAGGTTCGTATTAGAATGTTGAGAAGAGTATGTATTCAACGCTGTAGGTGCTTTAGGATGATATGACTCAAACCTGGCCCTTTTCTTACTGATAGAAGCATTATCTGGTTTACTATTTTCTTTCAACATATTTTCAAATTCAGTTGCTTGGTTATACAACTGCTCATAAGTGCGCTCTTCTGTGACATGGATAGCACTGAAATAATATGTTCCCAGCCCCTATATAAAGCGTTTAACTTTTTCTCTTTCTGTAGGGAGAGCATATGATGCAAACTGAGATAGTCATAAGAATCTAGTGGCATATTCAGAAATTGACATCTCTTTAATCTTCCGTAAAGAGAGAAACTCATGAGGTCTAGCTTGCCTTTCTCCTTCAGAAAAGAACTGTTAGAGGAAAGTAGTTTTAAAAGAATGCCAAGCATTCTCCAGTTTTTCTAGTGGTCTCTTCGCCTGCCATACACTGAACCAATCCATCGCAAAACCATCTAACTGAAGCCCCACCATTCTTATAACTATCAATTTGGGACAATTAAAAATCCTCCATAAATTTTTCACATACTCTGAAAACTGTTGAGGATCAATTGCGAATTCAACTCCTGAAAACTTAGGGGGTTTCAGCTTTTGAAATACTAGCAAAACGTTTTGGGGAGTGGGGACCACCATAAGCATGGATGAAGCAGGGGCATCTAGGGTCACTGGAACACTCACTGGAGGTGCTGGTACATTAGCTTGAGTCATCACATTGACTAAGATTTGAAGGCCCTGTTGTATCTCCTGTCCCTATTCTGAAACTATAGCCTCGGGTGGAGGAGCAAAAATAGGAGCAGGGGTACTCTCTATTTCCTTTAGTGGTATATGAATTCTGGGTCCTCCTTAACCCCTAGGTCTACCCTGACCCTTAGGTACAGTCACTAGTTAGGTGGGGGCTTCTTTAGATACAGTACCTTCTTCCTGTCCTAAGCTAGTACAAGCTAGAGTTTTCGGAGGCATTATCCTAAAAAGGAAAGAAACAAGAAAGTCTTAGTTGGTAAGCAATATTGCTAGGTAACACTAATTAGAATGGAAATGAAAATTAATAGAGTAACTTAAGATGGGTTTTAACAGACTTGTTAATGATAAGTGCTCCCGGGCACACCTATTACTAGTGGAGTCTGTTGTTTCCCATAGCATGGACCTGTTGAAGACCTCTATATGTTCTAACCACATACCTAAACCAAGATCCGATACCAACTTTGTCACACCCCACTTTAGAGCACATGATCAGCGTAAGGAAATTACCATTTAAGTAATAACATACCAGCCTAAAATACTCAATGAAACTAATATCCTTATAACCCAATTATGTAATAAATATTGAAAGTAAAACATACTTTAACATAAAAATTCTAATTTTATATTTTTAAAAACTTTGGCAGAGTTTTTCCTAAAATATGGAGTATCCCAAGGTACAATCAGTTCAAACACAAGGTGGACAGGCCCACCATAATTCAGATAGCCTCTATGGCTTAACTAATAGTCATAAACTAATCCATCATGGACTGTATATCCAAATTACACATAATTATGCAATTACAGTTACAAACCATGGAGTTTATTATAAATGTAAGTAAATCTTATCCAACATCTGTCCAGAGTTCCACAAATGTACTCCACTACTATTCAGGGTTGTGCCTACCAATTTAGTCAGCAGAGCTGAAGGAAGTTCCCCAATGGCTTGATATGAAAAATGTTAGAAATTGAAGGGGTGAGTCACACTGACTCGGTGAATGAAAGAAATACTTACCAAGGGATGCATGAACTCCCAGGTGTAAAGTGTATCACCGTAAAAAAAAATCATCATGCTCAAATCAATAGTTCAATATATAAAGGTATAACCAAAAAGTAATATTGTACATGCGATACACCTTACATCTGCAAAATAAAATAATTATATATTTGATAATACCAATACAATAATTGATAATATTTACATAAGAGACATTTAAGTTTCAAAAATGATTTGCTAAAGCTCACAAAAAAATTGCTAGGATCCATAATTAACTCAATGGAAGAACCCAAACTGAGAAACCAGCCTTCCCACTCCAGAAGATAAACTTAACTGAAGGGGTGACCCAATCCTTACCTCGAAAACTGCACTCACTGAAGGAAATATTCAATTTATCACTTCCTTCTGGAGTTTCACTCATCTGGAGGAACTATTCTATTCAAATTCAATATTCTACCAGGAATTGCACTCACTGACAGAAGTACCATTTACCAAGAACTGCCTTAAACTAATAAAGGTTGTGGCCTAGGTACACTTAGTGGTTCTGCCACCACTCTACCACAGATCCTAGAACACAGTTCTAAATCATATTAAAAAATCTTACACAAATCAAGCCTTCCCATAAAAAATTTGGGAAAAACTCATAATTTGGGAAAACACAATAAATTCATGTATATATACTGCAATTTATTCAAACATCCCAAATCATGCTTGATAATAATAAATTAAATCATAATAAAAAATTTATAGTTTCAAGCATCCAGAGATAAGTAATTATCCACTCACTAGGATACTTTGAAGGATCGGCAATCGAGTCCCACACTTCTCTGCTTCAAGACTGCTTTGGTTCCAAAGGGTTTGTTTCAGATATTCTTAAGTGAATAAATACACATGTAGTACATTAGTACACTAATCATATTACTATTTCCTAGTCATGTTGCATTTAGTTATGGAAGAACTTTGGTTGATAACAAAGTGTTGATTTAGGCCCAATAAATTTTATTGATGGTGAAGGGATGGCTTGTTGACCTACAGCTTTACAACTTTTGTCACAACATGACGGCCGATGAAAAGCCATCGCTTTATAACTTTTAGGCGGGTAAGGGAAAATGCAGAGAAAATGGGAGTCGCTACCAATTAATTAAAAGGATAATTGGGATCCTGAAAAAAAGAAAAGAAAATTGGCCCTCGGAACCAGAGGAAGGGTTCGGGAGTCTAATTACATGTAAGGAAGGTGTTAGGCACCCTACAACGTCCATCCCTAAGGACGGTTACCCTAAATTGTTTGTACTTAAAGAATTTTAATTTATCTAAATTACCCCTTTTATTTATAAAGAATAATGGACAAAAATGAAAAAGTAAATAACTAGACCTGCCTTACCAAGTAAGTACCTACGTACCCCAAAAGGGATCAAGGTCAACGTAGTTCGGAATTGGTTTTGTTAAATTGATTAAGTGAAAAGTCATTAGGACATTTAGGAAAAATTAAATTTTCACTTAAAGCCTAGAAGCAAATTAGGACATTGGAGATAACGTGTCTCTACTAAATGCCTGTGAAAATTAGGACTTTGGGAAAATGATATTTTACTAAAATCCCATGGAAAATAAGACATTGGGAAGGATGAGCTCCATAGAATGCCTAAGGAAAGTTGAGACTTTGGGGAAAATAAAATTCCACTGAAAGCCCATGAAAAACTGAACTTCGGAGAAGATAAACTTCTACTAAAAATCCTTTGAAAATTGGGTCTTTGGGGTAAGAATAAAGGTATTTATGCAAGAACAAAATTTATGGAAATAGTAGCACTGAAATGCAATTTTTGAAAACTGGGGTTGAAATGTAATTACTAAAAGTAATGCGACTAAAGTGTAATTAATAAAAATAATGGGGCCAAAATGAAATTGTTAAAACTAGAGGGGTCAGACTGTAATTTTTAAAAACATAGAGGTCAAATTATAACTTTCAAAGATATAAGGGTCAAACTATAACTTTCAAAAATATGGAATCGAAAAACAAATTTTTGAGAGTATTTTATTTTGAAGGTTACTTACAAGAATACCAATTTTGTTTTAAATATATTTTGTAACTCTTCATTTAAGCCTTTAAAATTATGCAAGAAGAAATAGGCTTGAAATGGGTTTTGAATCCTTTTTTTTTTTTTTTGAAATTATTCAATCAGACCCTTGAAGCCAATTAAGATAGGAATGGGCTTTGAACCCCTTCTTGAATCAGCTGGACTCTTGTAGCCTTGCATTTTATTGGGCCCTTAAAACCCATTTTATTGAACCAATTAGGCCTTTACAGCCATTTAGGAGAGAATTGGGCCTGGAATCCCAAACTAAAGAATTAAATTAGGTGGGTCTTTGAAACCCTTTGACTTAAAAATCCTTCCCTTATATATATCCGCATTACTTTAGCATTTTTAATGAAAGTAATATAGTGAAGACTAATTAAAAGAGAAGAGCAACTAGATAGATAAATAAAACAACGAGTGATACAGAATCCCAAGCTTAACAGCTGGAATATGTGAACTGGATTGACAAGAGGGTTTAAATGCAGGAGACACCATCAAACAGAGGAAAATAATATAGATGAGACAAATAAAGTCATACGGCCTGGTTTAAAAGGAGTAATGTTCAGGTACACAGGCCATAATATCAGACATACAAGGAAGGAATTGTGAGTTAAGGAACTGAAGGGTGTTTGATGCCTCCAAATACTGGAATCCAAAACCAATTTCTAAACAGTCAGATGATGGAAGCAAAATAAAAAAAACTTGAAACCAGCGTCAAATTAAACTAATGGACCGTCAACCAGAATCAATTCATGAACAGATAAACTCCAACCAGCATCAGTTTAAACAAACAGATCAAGAACTATCAAAAATCAGAGTCATCCTTTTGGAAACGAAGTATTAAGAACCAGTACACTAATATCAGCATTTCGAAGCAATGAGATTGGGAACCATCATACCAAGATCATCATATTGGAACAAAATAATAAAAGGCCCTCGGACCAAAATCCTTGTTTCAAACCCCAAAAGAACATTAGGAATCGTTTTAACCCCTCTAGTTTACAAAGTCAGAAGCATGCTTGCTAAAGTCCAAATTTCCCTAAAGCCAAAAGGCTGGCCAACAGACCCCCGAAATAGATTTAGCAAACTCAGATTCTTAGAATCATCATATTAATACAAAAATATCAACCAGCAGCAATCACCAAAATGCACAAATTACAGCAAACCGTAATATGATTTATGAAAAGAAAACTCAAGGAGAGAGGTCTTCATCCAAAATTGAGTCCATTTACCTCTTTCAAGGTTTCTGATTCCTCCCTGTTCTGAGTAGCCCTTGGTTTCCCTTTCTAGAAATCTCTTTCTCTCCTCTGCAACTCTTCGTTGGCTTTCGGTGTCCCCCTTGTTTCGTCTCCAGTTGACTCTTTTATAGTTGAAAATCAGGATTAACTCCCTGAATCAAGCCCCTTCTCCACGGCGTGATGGAGTAATCAAATTTGGGCATCGTAATTACCGCTGGGAATCTGAAGAGGAAACCACGAAATGAGCTGCACGAATCTGAAGGGACCGAGGATGGAATGCCGCGGCTAGGATTCCCTAGTGGAGGAGATTGCCTGAGGATTTATGGTGAGAATCACGCATGATCCGGTGGCGTCTCTTTTATCGTCACCATCGCAGAAATAGAGGGAAAGGGAGAGATGAAGGAAATGCATGAATTTGGGGTTAGGGATCCTGGCGATTATGGGTTACGAATTTTGTGCATCAGGAGCTGATTTAGGGGAACTGAGTGCAAAGCAGAAGGATTCGCAGGGGGTTATGCGCGTGGGAGGAGGGCGGAGCGAAAGGAAAGGGATTTGGTTTCAGGGGAACCCGGGTAAGGGTCTTGGATCTGTTAATGGGCTAAGTGAGTTGGGCTATCCGATTTGGGCTTGTTGGGCTGTTTGGTTTGGGCCTTTTTTTTTTGGATGATTGGGTTGAGTCAAAAATTGCTATTAACTTACCAAAAATGGCCCTTTTGGCCCCTCTTTTTTTTTACTTCTTTTTTTTTTTGTTTTTTTATTTGTAATTCATCTTTTATTATTTAATTATTATTATTATATTTTTTTTGAATTTTACTATTTGATTTTGTTATCAATAATTTAATTTTAATAGATCCCTAGACAAAATTAGGTGTTCACAACTTTCAACTCCTTTTTCATGTAGAATATTAATTGATTGAACCCAAACACCCAATTTACCTAAATTAATTCAAACTAGATTCTAGTTTGATTTCAAGGATTCCCAACTTGCTTAACTTAATTTAATTATACGGAAAAGTAATTCCATATAATAATAATAATAAAATATCAAATATATATATATATTTGATATTTTATTATTATTATTATATGGAATTACTTTTCCTAATGAACCTTATGAGCATTGTCTAGTATGCAGAAAAAGAATTTAAAGATTAGATTGTTTCAAATCTAATACCTTGTACACCACCACAAACATCTTGTATTATTTTGATCTCCCTATTTTTATTCTTTCTTGGCACTTTAAAATTATCTATTAATTTTTTGACTAATTATTTTTATTAAATAATTTTAATATCATTAATAAGCATAATGAATATCAATAATAAAAATAAACTCGGTCCATCATCGACTATCTTAAAGGATTAAAAACTAATTGGGTATGACTCATTTAATTATTTGTTATTTTATAAATGCATTATTTTATTTTATTTCATTTTACATACGTATATTGTTATTATAATATATAAAAATGTATATAATATTTGTCATGTTTGTTCTCTTTTTTTTTTTTTTTTTAGGTTTTTATTCAATTTTTGAAGAAGATGAACCTTGAAAGTAACAATTTAATATTGTTTTATTATTTTTTTATTTAAAAACATGTAAACTTAGATAAAATATTTTTTGAGTAATATTTATATATTTTTCTCTCAATAATGTTGCAATTTTTATTTATCTATTTTCCATAAATTATACATAAAGTAAATATGTAAATGTA
>JASKGM010017586.1:0-32016 GCA_034509205.1 Ceratonia siliqua
AATGTATTTTTGATAATAGAAACAGAAAATTTTACATAATTCAATTTTAAAAAATTTAGAAATTGTGCAGGTCGGTATACCACTCTCCTAAATTCATTACTTGAATGCACATGTCTGGCAATTTTCAAGTGAAAATCAGTCAACAATCTGAAGCAAGACTGTGAACTTCTGTATATATCAAACAAAATCAACCAAAATCTTCTGAACAACACACAACCAACATCATGGGGAATAAAAAAAAATACATAAGGGCCTACAGTAGAGAGATGAAACCGACGAGGATAGGAGAGCAGTAGGATGAGAGATATTTTGTTTTCACTTGAAGAATAAAATGTGCAAATGAGGGAAAAAACATGGAACAAATTAAGAATGCCCAAGGAACAAATTACAGTACAGATAAAAAAATTATTAACAAATTCAAATGCCAAATGAACAATGAACAAACTACAGTATAGATAAAGAATTTTCCAACAATTTCACACCTGCCAAACGAACACCCTTAGACGAGATGGAGACCGAGATGAACAAGGCAGCGTTGTCCAACAGAAACACGTCTTCGGGGTGGCAGCAGAGGAAGTACACTCAATATTCGGAACACTCAGTGGGCGGTAGAGGTGAGATGGAGTATTCTAAAAGAGAGGAGAGACGAGACGCAGGAAAGACGGAGACAGAGATAGAGATGAGGAGTGAATGAGGGAGCAATATGAAGGGGACCATTATGCAATTTCAAAATACGAGTAATTTAAAAAATATATATATTATAGTTAAAAATATTAGTAACTGGTACTGTACTCTACTGTCCCAAATATGGGACGATAGAGTAGTAAGTCCATTTTTAAAAATATAAGAAAATTTTATAGAAATATCTTTTAATTAATTTAAAAAATTAAATAAAATATCGTATATAAGAATATAATTTTAATATTATAAATAATTTTATTACTATAAGTAATTTATAAATAATTTTGTACATTCATATTAATTAATTTTAATAAATTATATTTATGAAATATAAAATCTAACAATGTTTTCCCCTCTGCAGTACTCAAGCCAATGTTTTTTTTATCATTTCTTAATATAAAACTTTATCTTTTCAACTTTACATGAATATAAAGTTGCATTTTCAATACCTAATAAAATAAAGGTACATATGTAAGCAGTGATCAAATGGAGTCAAACAGTTACAATCATACTACAAATATGTAACCCATTCTGTAAACACTCGATTTTGTCTGGATCTCCCTTGAATTTTTGTGTTTAATAAATTTCTCTCAAAAGAAAATAATAATAAAATTAAATAGCAAAATTTAAAAAATAATTAAATAATAAAAATGGAAAAATAATGAAAATAGGAATAATGAAAAATTACAAAAAGAAAGCAAAATGGTATATAGTAACAATTTTAAAAAATATATATATAACATCATTGTATAAAAAAATTAAAATAAAAAGATTAATAAAAGTTAAAAAAAAAAAAGAAAGAAGAGATAACAAACAAAAAAAAGAGGAAAATGGCCTAAGGGGCCATTTTTGGCATCTTAATTGGCCATTGAAAAAAAATAGATCCAGTCTAGCCCATGTCCTTAGGCCCAAACACTCTCAGCCTAAGCCACCTGGTCCAACCCGGACACCTGACCCGGACCAACTCTTGAATCCAATCACCCGTACTCCCATAATCCCTAAATCCCCAAAACACCTCGCCCCCGCGTCCCTTCCACCTCTGTCACCTCCCTGATTCCCTCTCACCCCTGTCATCCCGCCGGTTTCTTCTCATCTCTGCATCACCTCGCCTATCCGTTTCCTTTTCCTTCCTTGATTCACGATGGCAGAATGAGGAAAAACCATGATTCTTGTCCCAAATCCACCGTGTCTCTCGCCTCAAATCTCCATCCGATTTCATCCTTCATCTACAAAGGGGAAACCATAAATAAAATTCCCCTTTTTGCTTCGCTTGACAACGTTAAAGGAGGAGTAGGAATTGATTCAATTACCTTATCTTCACCGTGGAGAAAGAAGTTGATTAGGAAGGAGATTGTCCTCTCTCGACTATAAAAGGAGCTTCGAAGAGCCGAAAGAGGAGACGAACAGAACACCAACTGAGAGCCAAGGAGAGAGTTTCTGAGATAGGGGAGGGATCGAGAATTTTTGAAATGACTAGGAGTATTGGAACAGCAAGGGAGATAACGAATCCGAGTTTGAGTTTACTGGATTTTCAAAAAAGGTTTTTTTTTTTATCTTCTTTCTTCAATTTTTTTTTCTGGTGATAGGGACTCTATGATTCAGTTTGTACATGTTGGGTCTTAATTTGAATGGCGGATTTAACTCCAAGACTATGTTCATTCGTCGCTCTAACCTAATTAGGATTATTGTTTCTCTAATTAATTCCATGCTTTTGTCAATGAGAAGTTTTAATTTGAGACTTAAGTTTGGAATTTATTCTGATTTTATCTTGATTGTTCACATGGGATGCTAAATTTGATTTCAGTAAATTGCATTTTGATTGATAGGTTGAACTAAAATGTGGTATGGATGCATATGCACTCTTTTTGCAAATAAAGTTTAATTTATGGCTTCAAAATTTATTCTAGCTAAGAGTGTAGGTTTGATTCAGGTATTTCATCTATTCAATCTATCAGATATTGTGGGTTCTATGTGTTATTGCATTTGGCTTAACCTTACCTTGGTTTGGTACTGACTTTGGTGGCATGTTATGTTAACTGGTGAGTGTTAATTCGATTAGTCTAATAAGGGGGCTTTAGTGGCATTAGCTCTGGGTTATTATTATCATTGTGTCTTGCACTATCCTGTTTAGTTTGTTTGTGGATAGTTGACTCTTAGCTTAATCTGTTATGTTCATCTTGTGTAAGTTAATTCTGATAAGCAGATGGTTGACCTCTGAATGAGAAACCTTTATCATGTAAGAATGGGTTATTTTTCCTAAAATCTGAAGTTTATATGGATGGTCTATGTGCTTTCGGTTTACAGTAGTTTATGAAATTCCTTATTGTTTGCTGTAGTATTATGTTGTTAGGACCACATACCATGCTGTTTGTATGCTTTGGAATGCAAAAAGGGTTCAGATTCATTGTGTATATCTTTTCATAATCAGTCTCTTGCTATTAAGTGCCTCTGATCAAATATGACATACTCCCTATTAGCTAGTCCTATGGTCTAAGTGTAACAGGAATTAGCATGCTACTTTGTTTTGCTTTTAACTGTGTTTCAATACTAAATTGTTGTATATCCTTATTGAATATGAGTGGCTTCAGTATAAGGCTTAAAACATAATCATATAGGCTAGAGTTTGTTTGTTTTTTTATGACATGGCTTATGACAAATACCTGATTGTCATAAACTGTATTTTTGTGTGGGGCATTTGAAATTTTAATAAAATTTGAGGAATATTGTATAGGGAAAATTTAACTATTCCTGATGGAAGTTTTGGGGCATGGATGGGTTCTACTCATAATTCAAACTTACCAGTGTCATAAAATTCAAAACAGGTTGAAGCTAATTTGGTGGTTGTTTATTTTGTAATGTGCTGTCTCTTGGGATTCATATCTCATTACTAAAGTATTTAGGGACCAGGGGACCTACTCATAAAATGAAACACATTTCCATATGAGGTTCCAAAGGCCCAACTAAGTTATCTTCAAATATAGGGTTTCAAAAGGCCCAAATTAAATTACTTTCAAAAAGGGCTTCAATGGCCGAATCGAATATTTTCGAAATGGAATTTAATCAAGTTCAATATTTTTGTAAATGATGAGACCTTAGTTTAAATTGTAGAAATTCCAGTCCCAACGTCTTCAAAGAAATGGCATCCTTGTCACGGTATTTTCAAAGAATTACAATTTGACCCCTATACTTTCAAGAATTATAATTTTGACTTCGATATTTTCAAGAAATACATTTTGGCCCCCACTATTTACATAAGTTATATTTTGGGTCTCACTAAATATATCAATTATATTTTGGTCCTACTATTCATTAAAACTACATTTAGCCCCCACTATTTACTTAAACTACATTATGATCTCGCTATTTGCATAAATTGCATTGTTGGCCCCTATACTTTTAAAAAATCCTATTCTGAACCCCGATACTTCTAGAAATTTCATACCTGCCCCTATTCTTTTAGAAATTTCAATTTTGTCACAAAAGTTAGGAAAACTAAAGTTCGATTAAGAATAATAAAGTAACCAATTTTCATTCATGAACGTTTAAAGGACTTCTAGTAGAAGTTTAAAATTCTCCAAAGTTCTAATCCTCGTGGCATTTAGTGGAGCTACATACTCCCCAATGTCCTAAATCTCGCGTTGCTTTTAGTGGAAGTACATCTTCCCCGAAGTCCCACTTATTTCTTTTTCTAGACTTTTAGTGGAATTTTATTTTCCTAAAGTCTCAATTTTGTCGGGCATTCAGTGGAGGTATATTCTTCCCAATGTTCCATTCCTAATTCATTTTTCAGGCTTTAAGTGGAATTTTATATTCCCCAATGTCCTAACATTGTCCAGTCTGAGATCATACATCTCACTTAATCAATTTATTCAAACATTTCGAACTACGTTGACCTTGATCCCTTTCGGGGTACGTAGGCACTTACTTAGTAAGGCAGGTCTAGTTATTAATTTCTCCATCTTTCTCCATTATTTTTTATTAATAAAAAGGGGTAATTTAAATAAATTAAAATTTTTAAGGCACGAACACCATCCTTAGTGATGGACGTTGTGGGGTGCCTAACAGCTTCCCCGCACATAATTAGACTCCCGAACCCTTCCTTTGGTTCCAAGGGCCAGTTTTCCTTTCTTTTTTTTAAAATCCCAATTATCCTTCTAATTAATTGGTGGCGACTCCCATTTTCTCTATGTTTTCCCTTATGCACCCCAAAGTCATAAAATTAAGGGTTTTCACCGGCCATCACGTTGTGACACATTCTATAGATGCACCATATGAAGTCAAGCAAAGGTCTTACATTTCTCGGCTACCAACAGACGGGAGGTGTAAAAGAAACGTTGGTTTGTCCTCTATTCCAAGTAATCAAAATGTTACAACCCACACAGACATTTTATCAAACAACTGAACTACATCTCTTAGCACTAACCAGCCCAGTCCAAGCACAACCAATGAACTGCAAAAACCCATGATGAAACAAAATCGACAACCACAATAAAACCAACCACAAATCAAACCCAAAAACCAACCATAGTAAACCAGCGTTCAAAATGATACATAAGGGGAAACTAAGAATTCAAGAATCAATTAAACCAACCACAAATCAAACCCACTAACCTTCAAAATCAAAAACCTACAAACCTTATCAGAGGAGGAAAGTAAAGTAAAGAAGAGGGAAGTAAAGCGACGATAGATAGATGTGAAGTCAAGAAGAGTGAAGTACCTCCTAGTGAATTTCTCAACAAATTCAAACTTGCCAAACCAACACTCTTAGATGAGATGGAGACCGAGATGAACGAGGCAGCCGTCGTCCAATGGAAGCGCGTCTTTCGGGGTGGCCGGAGATGAAGCACAATCAATATTCGGAATACTCAGTGGACCGTAGAGATGAGATGGAGTATTCTGAAAGAGAGGAGAGACGAGATGCAAGAGAGATGCAAGAAGGAGATGGAGAAGAGGAACGTATCTGATGGAGACCATTTTGCGGGACCATTCTACAATTACATAATATGAGCAATTTCAAAAAATATATATTACAGTTAGTAAAATAAATATTAACCGATACTATACTCTACCGTCCCATGTATGGGACGGTAGAGTAGTAAGCCCCTTAAAAGAAATATTGTTCACAGCCAATTTTCCTTCCATTTACTATTTACAATTCATTTTCCCTCCATTTACTATTGGATTCCCGTTTTCCCCCCTTTTTCCTAAACCGCTTAAGCCATGGCTCACTATCGCCACACCTTTGTTTTTTATTTTTTTAATATTAATTAATTATTTATATATTTTTTTTTAAAATGTTTTTTGAAATTTCTTGAAATTTTTTTATTTTTTTATACTATTCATCCATAATTTTTATTTATTTATTCATAAGTTAAAAAATTCTAAAATTTTTCAAAATTTTTTTAAAAAATATATGACATATCAAATAATTAATTAATATCAAAAAAATCAAAAATCAAAAATTAGAAAAGTTTACCGCCCACATTTGCTTCCCCTCACTATATATTTGTTTTTTCATACATTTGACATCTCCATCTATCACAATTCACCAATAGATAATAGTATTAGCATATGGATCCCCTACAGATGGGATGGTTCATTTAAACAAATCCTAACCGTCCAACACGCTTGATAGCTAAGATTTGTACAAAAATAATAATAATAGATAAGTCTCGAAAAATGTAAAAGAAAAAAAATTCTAATTAAATCATGGCCTCCAACATGCGTTGAACCACTGCAATTTAACTAAATCCATAGTACTATAACTAGATTGGAATCCTATCATGTTACCAAGTAACATGATGGGATCATGTTACTTGGATCATGATCGTCCATTTGCTTGGACGACCACAATTCAACCACATGACAAAAAAAATTAAAAAAAAAATTCTTTTTCTTTTTCCCTTTCTTCCCTTTCCTCTTTCTGCTTCAGGTTTATGTTTTAGAATATAAATTTTAATAAGGTGTTTCAGAATCTGGTTCAAGTCCATGTTTCCAAATGATCTTTCAAAGTTTCAAACACTGTGTCATTTCGTAATCTATAACTTTGCTTTGCCTTGGCTTGTAGCGGATAGATCAAAACTTTCATGAGATTAATATGTTAAAAAGGTAAACAATTATCAGAGATTTCCAAGTGACAGTTTCGGGTTTAAGCGGCGGTGTTAATAACCATTTTACAGAGGAGAAATGAATATTTCTCAACATTTTGCCCCCTTTGTCATCCTTACAAACCCTTGTAATCTCATACTTATATTTCTCTTTGTTTGTAACAGCAACCTTGCTGGAGGGTCCAATGGGCATAAGTAAAATAAAAAGAGGAAGGGGAAGAAAGGAAAAAGAAAATTAATTTGTTGCCATGTGGCTGAATCTTGGCCATCCAAACTAATGGACGGCCACAATTCAAGTAACATGATGGGATCCCAATCCATTATAACCACTTCTAACCATTTCTCGATAAGCCAACACACTTCAAGGAATTTACTCAATTTAGTCACATGTCAGCCAAGCTAAACGTGCTAAACGACCAAAGGTCCCTTGATATTCACGTAGACTCTTAGCCTTATTTAAACACCACATACCTATCAATTTTAACTAATTTGATTTCATTACACACATTTTGATATTCATAACTTTTTGAACCCTCTCTACTTTCATACATCTATGACTTTTTCTAATTTGGTCATTGGATTCCTTAGTAGGGCCTCTACTCTGTCTAGGTGCTGACCTCCTTGTGTACACAGATTCTCCATTTATCTTGTGTTCAGTTACATTTTTGTTCACTATTTTGGCATCGTCTATGGAAAATCTCCACTTTCCATTTTCTACCATTTAAGCATGATGTCCTCTTTCCTTTGTTTTTTGTAATTTGTAATGGCTTTGGTAAGAGTTACACGACCCATTGTTGCTACTATTAATCAAGATTGAGTAGTTGGTGATGACCAATAGATTCCTCTGAAGAATCACTTGAATCTTGCTCAAATACATGATGAAAGGCGGCTCCCAAGCATAGCAAAATATGGACAACCTTTGTATAGGAAGAGGAAATGATGATCAAATTAACAATGAATACTTCATACCTTTACCAATAATCACTAGACTAGAAATGAGAATGAGTCTCAACTCCTTTGTGAATAAGTACATGAACTGAAGAATGTTCTCTTGCCTTTAACAAAGTAGCATAATCTTTAGATAGAGCATTTGTAGGACAAGATCCTCATGAATAAAAGGAGACCTTCTCAACCCATTGAGTAATGGCAAGTGCCTACTTAAGTTTCTCAATAGAATGATCAACAACTACCTTTAGGAGTTCTAGTTAAAATAGTTTTACCCGTGAATGCTTAGGAATTATTCATCTTGGCACTTCATTTAATTCCAATTTCATAATTCCTCTGCTCAAAAATAACTTGAGCAGGCCAAAGGCACTAACAACATTCATTGCTAATCTCGGTGCCTTTCAAAATCTTCCTCTTGGAGAACCTCTTCAACACCTAATAGGAGCTTATCAAGTTCATAATCCTTTTGGTTTGCATACCATGGTAGAGGAGTTCCCTGATTCCTTCAAGGTGTCTATGAATGTAAACAAATATGATAGGGCTTTTGATCATCAAAAGCATTTAGGTACTTCTTAGTTTGCAATGATGGTCATAGGTGTGACAGATGCAATGTTGTGCATATCTTTCTTGTCCAAACTCAAGAAAATAGGTTTAAAGTGGTATTATTCTCTCCCTTTGAATGTTGTGTTTTGTTATCAAATACCGCATATGTGTTCATGAATCACTTAGCCACAAGTAAAACATTGAAGTTGTCATAACCTAACCCGGGCTCATGACTGGTGTAGGCTAAGCAATCCAAAGATCCTAATCCTACAAGCTTGACTCCTACAATGCAATCCCAACTTTAAACATTCAAATCAACAATGCACTTATACCAAGTTGACTTAAAATTTGTGTACAACTCAAAGGTGAATGTTAAGATGAATTTCACAATATGTTACTTTGAAAATGCATGATATGTGAAAATTTAAGACAAATGAATTAAACTCATGCAATGCAACCTCTATATAGGTCATCCATCATCTCCTTATAGTCCTTGCTAGTTCAAAAAGAGTGCTTACCCTTGGTAGGCTAGCCACTCGAAAGAGAGATTTTTGGCTTGCCCAGTAATATTAGTTGTGATCTAAAACATCAAAGAAGAGAAGGGTAGTCTAAATAGACTTATTCAGTGACAAATAGAGTACAATTCTACAAATAGTATAACCAGGAATTTAATTGTTTTACTACATAATGAGGGAGAGATCAAACCAACATTTATTTTATACCTACACTGCACACTATCAAGAGAATATTTGTCATGAGTTTAACTTAATTTTTTGTTAATGAGTCTGAGTTCTAAGTCAACTAAACAGTATCTTGGTTTTGACCTTGTAAGTCACAATGAAGGTTTCATGCTGACATCTACCCAAGCATCTCACTATTCTAAATCTATGGCTCCCAACTTCTAACTATAAATTATAGGCTCAACCATTTATATTTTTTAATTGTAATATAAGCACATTCTTGAAATTTTTCTAATAGAAAAATTACATAATTTAAGGTGCTGCAACTCCATAAGTAGCTTTTTTTTGTGTTTTTTTTCTTATAATTTTTATTTTAAGAAGCAATTTAAAAGAATCTACAAAAATTGAAAACAAAAGTAAAAAAAAAAAAAAAACACTCAACCATTTCTGGCAGAGCACCATCCTTTACTAATCTGCTAAGTCTTTTTTGATTAATATGATCCAGACGCAGATGCCATAGATAACTCTTATTTAAGCGCAAGTTTTCAACTCTTTTATATTTATGTTAGTTTGTTTATGCAACGTTTACAGTCCAATTTATTGGTTATAGATGATATAAATTATTCATAGTTATTCTGGAGCAAATAAAACTTCAATTTATTGAAATGGTGATCCCATCACCAAAAGAAACAGAATATCTAGAATTAACTAAAAAAAAGACATAAGTTAAATGTCGACAAATTCCAGGAATGTAATAAACATCATTTAGAACTAAAGACTTATTATTCAAAAATTGCAAATTAATAACTTCCATTACTCGAGTTGAGACAAGACTGCCAATCACCATCCTAGTTTGGAACTAACCTTCAGTCATCTTTCTTCTTGTCTAAAACCCCTGTAAAGAATTACAAACATGGTTAGTAGCTCCAGAGTCTACTATCTAGGTATTAGTAGAATCACCCATTAAACAGGCTTCTAAGATATTTAGAAAACCCATACCTTTTATTCTTCATAGAATTGAGGTAGGCCTTGCAATTCCATTTCCAATGTCCTTTAGCATCACAGTGGAAACATTTTCCCTTGGATGCTGTCTTTCTGAGCTTTCTTTTTCATGGATTTCTTTTTTGGCCCTGCCAATTTCTTGGCATTTTTCTTTTTCTTGCCAGACCCCTTTTCCTTTTTAGGCTCCTCAACCACAATGTTGGGCTTTTTTTATTTTATTTCAAGAACTTCCTCTACAAATTACAGATTATTCATCAACCCACTAAGGGTATAGTCCTTACTGTATAATTCATAGTCTAACTTAAACTGCAAAAACTGGGAGTTCAGGCTATGTATGATGATGGACACTTAAGTGTCCAGATCAATTTCAGCCTCGTGTAGCTCACCTTATTCAGGCAGGAGATTACTTTCAGCATGTAATCTCACACTGAGTCGCCTATCTTTTGCATTAGGTCCTTGAAAGCATTGATTTCACCTTAGTAGACTAAGACTTTGTTCTAAACATCTCACGTAAATGGTACATCATGTCAGCAGCATATTCCATGCCTTCATGCTGCTATTGTAACACACTGGTCGTTGAGGCCAGTATGTAGCACTTAGCCAACCCATTGGCATCATTCCACCTTTTATACTCGATTTCCTCTTTAGTATAGTGGGGAGTCAAAGGGTTTAGTGCTTGCTTAGAGAGAACTCATGTGATCTTATCATAGTATAGCATGATAATTAGGTTTCACTTCCACTCATTATAGTTTTCGCGGTTCAAAATGCATTTGTTTAGCAAAATAGACATTGGGTTCATTTTTAGGGATACATATAAAAAAAATACCTTTTTAAATGTAAGCTACTAGCTATAAAACAGACTTTAAACATGATGTATATATGCTTGAGCATATAAGGTTTATTATTATTACTTGTTTGACGGTTATTTACCTTCCTGTAACAAGCAACTGATTATAGGCCATGAATACTTATTACAAGGTAAACTAAGACCCTCTCACTCAACTGTGCTACCCAATATCTTCATACTTAGCATGGTTAAGGAACGTCTTAATTTGGCCCATTAATCTATCAACAAAGCTACTGTAAGTAGTATATTGATAGATTGATGTTGAGTGTATTAACCAATCATTTCATCACACCTAGATATACCACTAAGGGTGTTTCTATGGGAAGTCCCACTTAATGTTCCACTTAAGTAGACTTATCCCCTTGGAAATCCAATGCAATCATGATATGAGTGTATGCTCGATTATAGGGAGTGACGTATACCTCTTGACAATGAACTAACGATTAAAAGCCATGGGTTCTAGGATTTCTATCCCTCTCCCACTCAATTAATTTATTATTACTTTAAGGTGACTTACCAAGTTTTCTAGCATACATTGGTTAGAAAACCCAAGTTATTTATGAGTTCTATTTCTCTTCTAAAATCTTTTGTCTGATTTATTCTTAGTAACCTTTACTAAGTCTTAGGAAATTCCTGTTAAATCCTAGATTTATCCCTAGTCTTTTACATAATAACTTTTAGTTGGAGACTAAGGTATTTAATTGATTACTTAGTTACTAGGTAACTTATCTATTTCTAACTAAACTTTTTAGTTGAAATTAACGTACCTCTAACTAATATATCAATTATGGACCTAATTAATCTTTACTAATTTATTTAATTGAAAAATTAAGTCATATTAGGCATCCTTTTAATGATAACAAATTATGCATATATTTGTTTTATCCTTTTTAAGACTCTTCTAAAAAAATTAAAACATAATGTATTCATGGCATGTGATTGATTGGCACCCACTAGCCTAGATGACATGTTATCACATAATATCACATATTATGAACATTAAATAAAATACTAAACCACATTAATGTCCATCCTAGAGGAAAAAGTTTATTCTAATTATTTACATTAATCTTCACTTTTCTTCTAGCCTTGTAATTCTCCATCTCATGGACTTCTTGGGATGTTGACTCCATCATATATACTTACCATACTTTGGTTAAAATCTCCACATGCTCCATAGTGGATGTGAGGAGTTTACAACATGAATTTTGTAATTAAAAAAAAGTAAATCGAGAAGGAAACATGACCATATAAGGTTACCCTTCTTGTTACTTCCTAAAGAAATACAAACAAATGCCTTTAGGACATTAATGTGGTCAAAACTAGATTTAATGAAAAATAGCAACATCATGGAAATCATTTAATCAATCACATATGATAAATCAAATTAGGTGCCAACCATGCAACAATCACATACAAGCCATGTGAACCAAGATCTGATACCAATTATAAGATATAGTTATTAAACCCTATGTGATTATGGTACAAGCATAGATTTCAAAAAAATTCAAATCACAACTTGCTTGTGGAAAATGAGTGGAAAGAAAGCACATATAAGGCATACATCACACGGCCATCAAGAAATTAAGTGGGAATAATACATACCTCTTGAAGTCACTAGGTATTGAGATTACTTCCCAACCAACCATACTTAGCACCTATTCTTTGAGAATTTCCAACTCAAATAGCCTTCAGTGAAACATGTTTGTAGAAGAAAATAAGAAGAGATGAATGGTAGCTTTCAGTATTTTCAATTAGAAAGCTTCTTCTTGCTCCTTGACAATGTTGCGTGAAAACACACTAGGGAATTACACAAAAATCTCACCTTTCTCTCTTATGTTTCTCTCTAAACCTCACGGTTCACTCAATGAATTTCGCTCTCCATATGTTGCCACCAAAAAGGATGGGTTAGGTTATATTTATACTAACCTAATCATTGGTCATTAGGTTCCATTCAAAAACTAACAACCTTAAAATTCCTACAATCTTTCATGCCAACTTAGGATGCAAATAGATAACATGTTTCCTAATTGTTATATCAATTAATAATCTCATTATTAATATTATATAACATTATTTTATTTAACAATAAAATAAAATAACTTGGAGACAATATATTATCTTATTGTTATATCTATTAATAATCTCATTATTAATTTTATATTACAATATTTTATTTAACAATTAAATAAAATAACTTGGAGCTTTCTAATTGGTTATGATTAATGTGCTTGGGATTAAAATTCTAGTACTAGAATTTTATCTACACTAAACCTCTTTTACCATTTAGTCTTTTAGTGCATTTAGGACTCCATAGGAATTAAAATTCTTCAAAATTACATCATATCACTTAGACTTTTAACGACTTAGGATAATTAAGCTTGAACAATTCAAACTCTATCTCCATAGTAGGTTTGCTGAAAATCCCATAGGATAGTGAAAATATTTTATTTCACTTTAATCACTTAAGAATAATTAAATTTGATTAAATAACAATTGTGTTGGATGTAGTTATTTATTCTAAGTGTTTATGGTACAAGAATGAGTTTAAAATATTAAAACATTTAAGCTTGCAAATAGACTGAAACAAAATCCATGGGCAAATAACTCATGGCTAAAAAGAGAATTAAAATATATAAGAATTTTACATACCTCTTGTAATCACTTTCATCTTATAATATAATTTCTAATCAAGCACACTGATCACCTATTCTTTGGGAAGTACCAATCCACGAAACCTACGGTGAATAGGCAATAATTGATAGCTTTCAAAGTAAATGAGAAAATCTTCCCTTTCCCTTCAAGTATGGCGTGTAGAATTCTATGAAGGCACTCAAACAAAACTCACTTTTGCTCTTAGTGTTTTTCTCTCAAAAACCTTGAGGCACTCTGAATGTGTTTTCTCTCTAATAATTTTGGCCACAAGGAGATATGGATTATGTTATATTTATACCAACCTAATCCTAGGTCATTCCTTTGAATTTAAGAATATCATTCCCTAAAACTTAGGGATTCCATATGCCTACTAAAGAGAATAGATAATAAAATTATCTAATTAATTTATAATTAATAATTGTATTATTTAATTGATAAAGTCATATTTTATTTCACTCTTAAATAAAACATGTAGTAATTTCTAATTGGTCATACTTGAATATAAAATTCAAATAAAAAATTTTATTTATTTAAATCCCTTTGACTTAGGTAGTCTCCTAATGAATGTAAGTTTCCTAAGAAATTAAAACTCTTTAATTTTAATTTTAATCCTTTATTCACTAGGATAATTAGGATAATTAGGAAGAAATTTACTTTAACATTTCAAAATCAATTCCCTTCCTTTTGGGCATGAACCTCTCCATCACATAGGGAAGAGGCTGTCTTATAAGTTTAAACAATTCAAACTTTGTAACAATATTAGGATAAATAATTAAAATTAATTTTATCCTAATAAAATGATATAGTCAAAATTCTTAAATAAATAGGGATTTAATTTAATTTTGATCAACTCCTTCAAATTAAATATTTGAACAATTCAAATATTAATTTACAGTGATTAAATCAAAATTAATTATTAAAATAAATATTATCCTAATTGAGACAACCCTTGTCTTAATTAAAATAAACATTTGTCTTAAAATTATATTGTCTAATTAAAACAATACTTGTATAAATTATACAACTAATGCAAGAATTATTTTCAAGCATGCTTAGGACAACATTTGTCATAAAATAATTCTTTGTCTAAATTTAGACAACTCTTGTTTTAATAAAGACATTAGCGGAAATGCTATCAATATAACTTCATCTTAGAAATTATTTTTCATTTTAGACTACTATAAATTAATATTTAAATTGTTCAAATTATTTAATTTTAAGTAGTTGAAGAAAATAAAATAAAGCCCCTTTTATTTAGGACTTTCAGCTATAGTAAATAATTAGGATAAAATTTTGATTTAATTAAAGTAAATTAATCCTAATGATCTAAAGTTTGAATTATTCAAACTTAAGTGAAACAAATCATATCTCCATGCAGTGGAGAGGTTTGAAATGTTCCAACCTACTCATCCGAATTATCCTAAAAATCTAAGTGAATAAAAGATAGAAATTAAAAGAGTTTTGATTTTATAGGTAATCTATATTCACTAGGAGACTTCCTTAGTCAAATGAGTTGAGGTAAATAAAATTCTTTTATTAGCATTTAAATTCAAGCATGCTAACCAAGTAGAAAGCTCCACATATTTTATTTTTTTAAATATAATATGATATTATGAAATTAATAATATGATTATTAATTGATATAAAATTAGATAAGCTTATTATCTAAAGTCCCCTAATAGGCGTGTGAAATCCCAAAACTTTAGGGATGGTTATTTTTGAATTGCGATTAAGTGACCTAGAGTTAGACTATTATGAAAATAATTTAACCTTTTTCTTCCCTTGTAGCCGAAAAACGAGAGTGGAGAAACACCCTTGTGGCCGAGAGCTTGAGAAAAAAGAGAGGCACATATTTCTTACTTTTTATTTCTTGAGTCGCCAAGAGTTCTATTTGCCCGTGGGAGCCGCAAGTTTGAGAGGGAATTGTTTAAGTGTCAATTTTGTGCTAGTCCACATGCCACACTAAGGAGAAAGAGGGAAGGCTTTCTAATTGATAATTTGAGAAAGCTATCATTCTACTTTTCATCATTTCTTTTCTTCCAAGCACTAACCTATTCACCGTAAGTTCCGTGGATTGATGCTTCTTAAAGAATATGTGGTAAGTGTACTTGATTGGGAAGCATACTACAAGTACCAAGTGACTTAAAGAGGTATGCACACTCTTCCCACTATTTCTCTTTCAAGCCATGAGATGCTTTTGCCTATGTGTTTTGTTTTTCGTTGGTTTTACAAGCTTGAAATGATTTAAAAATTTCTTTAAAATCTATGCTTGTGCCTAAAAACTTAGGATTAATCACTAGATCCAACAAGTCATGCACTTAAAGTGCTTTGCATACTCATATTTCAAGTTTTCATTTGACATAAAAGTAAACATTAGTGATGAATACCCTTAATTACTAAGCAACTCAACATTGGAGTGGAATCTTTGCAAACATTTATTCATCTACCAACTCATTAGCTCATAGGAGATAATCACAAGAGAAGCATCATATTCATCTTCTATACACAGTCAAATAGTAAACACAATCTTGCAAGGAAATATGTGCTTCAGTAATCCTAAAGTAACTAAATATGCTTAATCCTGCTTTATAAAATATTGCTTATCCTAAATCAAAAGAATTCAATGCTTGAATAATGAGGAACCTAAAAATGCACTACTGGTCCTAATTCAGTCTCACACATGTCAGAGTAATTTCATCATATCATGTTACATTCAAGTCTGGTTTAAAGGTAATGACTATGATATGAAAAAAAAAATCTAACGGTTTCAATCACCACATTTATGCAATATATAGTACAATTCAATTCAAAATTCAAATTCAGCAGTCTCAACCCATTCCCCCAAACCTAATTTGTACATTGTCCTCAATGTAAAGGAGAAGAGAGATAGAAACTAATACTCTCTTATTGGTGAAGGTTGTAACCAAAAGTGCACAGATGCTTCCAGCCTCCTTGAATTTCTCCAAAACCTGTGCATCACAATAAGAGGGAAACATGGGACATCATTAAGCACTCATAATGGGATGGAAAACATAACTGATAAAAGCAAATAAACTAAAAAACATAAAGAAATAGAAAAGGAAAAGTGATGCTTGGGTTGCTTCCCAAGAAGCGCTTCTTTATAGTCAACTAGGATCTCCATAATTAGAAAGTGCATGGCTTCTTTGCACTTGATGCTCATGTAAGTGCTTTACTTTCTGAATATTTGTTCTACATTTAAGTCTTGGTTTGTCCTTCAATTTATTAGGCAGTTTTTCTTTTGAACATCCTCATCTACACTTTCCAAATTGTTATTCTTCCTTGCTTTTACTCTTATTAAACAGCTTGTAAGAGCGTTATTAGTAATGGCAACACTACAAAGCTATTTAATTGACTCATCAATCATATCAATTTTAAAAGTATTGTCAATATAAGAGGGATATGTATTAGTTACAGACAAATTTAATTTGACTTCCTCATCACCTACTAGTTGCTAAGAAAGGCCGGCCAAGAATCAATGGGACTTATCGATCTTCATCCATATCTAAAACCACGAAATCAACAAGCAGTATGAATTTGTCCACTTTAACCAACACATTCTCCTAAGACCAGTTGGATACTTTCTTAACCGATCAGCTAACTGCAAAGATATGGTGGTAAGTGTTAATTCTTTCAAAACAAGCTTCCTGACCACAGACAAGGGCATTAATGATACACTAGCTCCTAGATCACACAAAACCCTAGAAAAGTGCATGTTTCCTATAATACAGGGAATGGAAAAACTCCCTCGATCTTTAAGATTTAGCAGCAGTTTTCTCTAAATTCCAACGCTACATTCCCTTGTGAGAGCTATGGTTTCAAATTCCTCTATCTTACTCTTCTTGGACATGATTTTTTTTTATGAATATTACATAGACTGGAATTTGTGTTAATGCATCTACAAAGGGAATGTTGATATGAAGTTGTCTGAAAAATGCTAGGAACTTTTCAAACTATTGATTAATCTTGTTCATCATGAACCTTTCTGGGAAGGGAACAGGTGGTATATATTACTTGGCTAGGGGTAATAGGGTTGTCTCATATGTTTTCTTTGCTTCTTAAACGACATGCTTCTTCAATCCTCTTGATTCACCTCTTGATTCACTTCATGACTTACTACATTTTCATCACTTTTCTCAATAGATGGCTTATTACTTTACTGCTGAAGTCTCTGGGGTTAGGGGGTTGAAGGTATATATAGTGGAGTAGCAACATAAGGTGCTTCTTCCTCTTCAATGAGGGTTCTTGGAAGCTTTTCTAGGTTTGAGACTTCTTTACCACTTCTTAAGGAGATTGTATTGCAATTCTCCCTTGGATTAACTTCAATTTTGCTAGGCAAAGTCCCTTATTCATGAGAATTTATAGCATTTGACAACTGGCCCATTTGCACTTCTAAGTTTTTGTTTGAAACCACCAACAGAGCAACCTTTGTTTCTAATCTTCCTGACCACCAACTCATCTCTAAAGCCAATCCTTTTAATCCTTTATGCTTGCATTTAAGGCTACTTGTAAACACCTAATTTTGTCCAGGTTTATTTTAAAAAAATGATATAAAATACAAAACAAAAAAAAATTTTAACTAGAAAAAAAAACAAAATAATTCTGTTGGCCCTATTTCTTTTCTCCCCTTTCTTCCTTTTTGTCTCTTAACCCATTTTCAGTATCTAGTCTAGGCATTTTGCTCCAACCCGATCTACCCCTTTTTCTAAATCCAACAACCCAGTTACATAAATGCCAAAATCCAAAAGCCCTCTTCCAACCCCGTATCACGGCACCCCTTCTCCTAATCTCTGAACTACCCATCTCTTGGCACCCACTCTTCACACAACCTCATCCTTCTACACCCTCTGCTCTGACCCCTACAATAACATGCTAGTCTCCATGGCTCCCTTCTGCAGAAATGCTCACCTCACAATCAACTCCTCGAACCAATCTCACCAACGCCCTTTCTTTTCTACACATCCACTCATATTGCCGTCTCACCCACTATTTGGAACCTCACTTCTTTACTCTACCATGAGGCACGACAGCGGGAGATGAAGCGGCTCAGCTATAAATAAACAAGGGACCAAGACATCAAGGAGATAATATAAGAGATAGCACAAATCCGAGGAAGGTAGCAGATTGAAAAATAGAGGATAAATTGGAGATAGCGAAACAAAAGGGGAGAAAAAAATCAAAACCAGAGAGAAAGGGTGATATGGGGGAAGTAAGTAATTTTCTACTCTTCTTCCATAGGCTTTAGAAATTTAGATTTAGTAAGTTACAATGGTAGAATTGATGCTTGAGTTTTCATATACAGTGAAATCCCTTATTTGGACTCAAAACTGCAGGATGTCAGTTTGATTTATGAATTATGAAATAAATTTGTTCAATTTCAGGAAGTTTTTGAATTTTGTTTCGATTTGATGATTGGGTAATAATCTAATTTACTAATTCAGGGTTTCATCTCTAAGCCCTTATTGGTTAATTAGTTTGTCACTCTAAGTTGTCTTCATCTCTGTTTCAAATTTGATAAGATTGTGTTAAAATGCTCTCATGATTAGTGAGTCATATTGGGTAAAGTTGTCATTTTACCCTGCTGACATTTCATCTCAATAATTTCTAATCTAAAATTGTCAATGTCCTTGACTCAACTTAGCTCTGTTTAAACAAGGCTTTAATCTGCAAAATTAAAAGGGCAATTCAATATATATTTTGATCATTCTGTAGTTTGAGGTTTTATCTATATTCCTATGCATGATTTTTGTCATGTTTGTGAGCATGTTGCAAAAAATATTCATGAGAGGTATGATGATCTATTCTTGGAAATTGAAAGTGCTAGCCTATTTACAAAGAAAAAAGGGGATGATAATGTTCTCATTTCAAAACTGGGGTATGGTAGAGTGATTGATCTTACGGTAAGGTGGTTAGGGGTCTATTCCAAGGTGGGGATATTTGAATTTCTAATACCATAATAAATCAATAATCTAGAACAAATCCCACGTTTGGCTCAAAATTTGATCATGATGTGGGGTTAAATCTAAATTTTCATTTCTGGACTGTTATGTCATTAGTCTGTGCTTAAAACCTAAGCCTTCAAATTTTATGGGCTTAACATGCTATTTGATTTTCTACTTAAAAGCATGTCCCTTTTGATTTTGGTGTAATTGTTGTAAATCAAAACATGCCACTTTAAATTTTGTTAGAAATTTCTATTTGGAGTGTTGTTTCGGTTTCTATTTGAAGCATACTTGATAGCTAGTTTGGGTTGAATGCTGATTTTGGGTTCTTTGAGTTGATTTGATAATCTGTAATCTATATAAGCTTCATATGTGGATTCAATTTTGTACGGACTCCCTTGAATTTTTGTGTTTAATAAATTTTTCTCAAAAAAAAGTAAAATAAACTAAAAAAAACAAAAGAAACCAAAAAAAGAGGTGAAAGAAATAAGCCCAAAATCATTTTTGGCAGCCAAAAAAATGTCCAGCCTAAGTCCCAAACCTCTTGACCCAACCCATGCTCAACCCAGTCCATTCTCCCATATCCACCGGATCCTCCAATACCTGACCTATAACCCGGACTCCCCTTAACCTTAAATTCCCAAATCCCTCTACCTACGCATGTCCCTTTCATCCCCAGCTAATTTCCCTAACCCTAGCCACGCATGCCGAAAAATCACCGTAAATCTCTCCAATTTTCTTCTCTAAATTGCCAGCAAGTTCTCTCCTTCACCATCAAAGGGGAAACCAAATCTACTTGCTTCTTTTGCTTTATCCAACTCCATGATTAAAGGGATTCGAAGACTCGGTGGAGGAGGGCGAAAGAGAAACTCCAAATCTGATTACTCAGCTTCATTTGAATCACGTAATAGGGAAGGGACTTGATTCAGGGAGCTTGACCTTAATCTACGACTATGAAAAGGAGGACTAAACCGAGAGCAGGGAGGAATCAAAAAGACCTAACTGAGAGCTTTCATTGGAAGTTTATATTCCCCAAAATCTAACTATTTCTTTTTCTAGGTCTTTAGTGGAATTTTATATTCCCCGAGGTCTTAACTTTTATGGACATTCAATATAGATATATTCTCCTTGATGTTCCAATTCATTTTCTAGGCTTTAAGTGAAATTTTATATTCCCCTAATATTCTAGCTTCTTTTCACTTAATCAATTTAACAAACTATTATGAACTATGTTGACCTTGATCCCTTTTGTGGTTACGTAGACACTTATTTGGTAAGGCAAATCTAGTTATTTCTCTCTACCTATATCCTTTATTATGGCATTAATAAAAAGGAGTAATCTTAATACATTAAAATTTTTAAGTACAAACAATTTAGGATAATCATTCTTAGGGATGGATGTTGTGGGGTGCCTAATACCTTTCTCACACGTAATTAGACTCTGAACCTTTCCTCTGGTTCCAAGGGCCAGTTTTTCTTCTTTTTTTAGGATCTCAATTATCCTTCTAATTAATTGGTGGCAACTCGATTTTTTCCTCTGTGTTTTCCCTTACGCACCCAAAAGTCATAATATGATGGTTTTTCACCGGACGTTATATTGTGACACTACTTGTGTTCAAATCTCACTAGCAACAATTGAGAATTTATTTTGTCTCTCCAATCTCCCAAGTTCCAACTTCCAAGATTCAACCACGTGTCTGTCCACCCCACTCCCCAGTGTGCCCACATGGATTTTAGTAATTGGATTGAGGTGTTAAGTGGTGAGTGAGTGAGGTAGATAAGACAAAAAAGATAAACGGGTTAGCCCACGAAAAACCCGTCCACCTTACCTCAGCCCGCCTTATTGGTGGGGCGAGGCGAGTTGGCCTGCCAAGATGGTGAGTTCAAAATCCTGTAACTCACCCTGCCTCTACATAACGGGTTAGGCCAACCAGATGAGCCTACCCCGTTTTGACAGTACTAGTCATGAGCATATCTTTAGATAATCTCAATGAGGCCATGGTTTCTTTGTCCACGTCAATAATATTGGTCCCTTGGTTAGATGCATGTGAATGAGCTATTCCTTTCATTTTCTTAGATTTCGTGCTTTTTGCATGTAAATTAACTAGTTCATGCAAATTATTTTTGCTCTTCCTCCTCACTAACCACTCTTTCTTTATCTGACCCTCCTTGACAAATGTAGATTAAGTCATTATCTGCAAGATTTCGAGTAATGACACTCATACACCAATTTTTTTTATACTACCCTTACACTTCACTTTTAACCATTGATATATTATAAAATAGTAATAATGATAGATAATAGTTGGTGATAGATAATAATAAAATAATATATATAAGATAAGGTGTAAGAGTGGTGTATGAATATTATTATTCAATTTTTTTACTATTAACTTCTCCTTCCTTTTCACCCTCTTTAACTTCTTGAGCCACGTGGTGCTTGTACCTTCATTCGGTTCTTTCTTACTTTTAGGCAACACCCACCTTTTCTCAACATAAGTTTGAGACTTCTCTGACACAGAAAGCTCCTATAGCTTCTTCAGTAATTGCTCAAGATTTTGATCTTTAGAAGACTGCCCCCTAAACCAACTGCCTCGATGCCTTTGACTATTATTTTCACCTCTCTCCTTTCCATCAATCATCTTTCCACTTTAGACAGATTTGAGCCAAGGTCCAAATTTCTTCTCCTTCACATAGCCATCAATCTCATCTTGTATTTGTCCACCACAATTTTTCTCCCCATGCTAAATAACTACGCAATAATAACAAAAGAGTGCTAAATTTTCAAATTTCAAGTCTACCCAAACTTTGCCTCCAATACTGCTATTGATGTACATGTCACACTTTTAAAGGGTTTAGAAACATCCAAATTAATTTAAGTTTTCACAATAAAGCCTTGCTGGACGTGAATGGAATAGAGCCTGGCATCCATAACCTCTCCAATACTGCTAAAAATCCTGAAATTTCCCACATCTGCACCCAAAAGGCAACTTTATTAGAAATCACATAATTAATCTCATGCTCCTAGTTCAAGTACTCCTTTAGAATAAGCCATCGATTTTTATTATGTCTATGGGCTATTACGCAAGACTCTCCTCATCTCTACATCATCAAAGAAGATTTGAAAAGTTTCAGCTTGATCTCCTCTTGTCTGAATCCCTTAGGATTAAACCATATATTCTACAACACTGTTTGGATTGTAGCTTGTATAACAAGTTTGTTCGAAATAGCATACCGAGTAAACTTTTCCTTGCTATTCGCAACTTCCGATGTATTTCTGAATCTTCTACTTCAATCACCTCTTCATCCTCCTTACCACCACGTCCCCTGACTTCATCTTCAGTAACCTCTGCCATATTTAAATAAAATAAGAAAACACCTACATGAAAATTGGATTCCTGATGCAGTTTAATGGGAAAAGTAGTTTTAAGCGATTTTCATATAGTTAAAACCATTTTCGTACAGTTAAAACCATTAGTTCTGTTAGAAGGAGATAACGACGAGTTTAATGGGATGGCGTCGTTTGAGCACTGATTAATTAAAGCTTTTGGGAAGAGAAGGGAATAGGATAAATAGATGTTCTGCAGTATCAGCAAGGAGTCTTTGAAAGTTGTAATACGTTTTTCCATTCTCACTCTTTGGTGTATCTCTCGGAATTCTTTTTGTAATAGAATTCCCTAGTCTAGCTCATCTTTCTCAAACTCTAGCAATTCCTGGAAGTTGGTTATCTATAATTCTTGCTTCTGAGGTGTACTGAGATCAATTGTAGTTGTAATCACTCTTTCACCAATAAAATCGTTGAGCTTTGTTAGTAAACTTTAATCCTGTAACATTGGTATCAGAACGGTGATCTAGCGACTGTGAGTGGGAATGGTAGATTCTACTTGATCACAAGTCTCTATGAGGGAGATGGAGGATAACTGGAACAATAAGCGGAGAGAATTGGATGGAAGAATATCAGAATTAGTGGACACCGTGAAGATTGTAATGGCAGATAATGTAAGGAAAAGAGAAGAACCCAACCCTTCAGATGCAAAAGAAAGACATTCAAACGTGCATCCAACTATGAGGAATAATAGAGGTAACTATGGCAATTCTTATCCTTATGCTGGTGCTTCTAGGCTAGCTAAATTAGAATTTCCTAGATTTAGCAGGGCAAATGTTAGAGATTTGATAATACACCAAAAAATTTTAAAATTAGACTGGCTGTGATTCATTTGGAGGGAAAGGCCTTACAATGGCATAGAGCCTTTATCAAATCTTTGCTAATTGTTACCTTACCTTCATGGCATGAGTATGCTAAAGCCTTGTATGAAAAGGTTTGGGGAAGTATTTGATGAACCTATGTCAGAACTTAAGAAATTGCTGCAAGTAGGGACTGTTTCAGAATATCATGAACAATTTGATGCTATTCTTACTAGAGTAGATTGCATGAATGATACATACTATGTTGTTATCTTACTGGATTAAAGCATGATATTCAGATGCACATACGCATGTTTCAGCCTAAAAATGTTAGGGCAGCGTATGTTTTAGCTAAACTTTATGAGTCTGCTCACTCAGAGGATAGTTCACCATTGATGGGAAATGTAGTTGGTCTTAAAACTGTAAATACTCACAAGCTACTAGTAATTGGAAGTTGGATCCGAAAGGATCATCTGTAGTTAATAAATAAACAACCTTGAACAATTCCAGACCACCTCTGCTGCCAAAACCTTAGGGATCAACAGGGTCATCTAGTAATTATATTAGAAGCAGACCTTTATCTTAGGCTGACATGAATGAGGGAGGGAAAGTGGGTTATGCTTCTTTTGTGATGAACCTTTCACACCTGGGCATAGTCTAAAACATAAGAAAGTTCAGCTGTATTACTTAGATGTGGAAGATACAGAGGATAATCCAGAAGAAAGTGAGGTAATGACTGAAGAAATATTGGAATTAGGAGATCAACAGCCTCATAAATCAGTTAATGCTTTAACTGGACATTGTAGCTTTCAAACAATGAGGGTAACTGGGGTTTATAACAGAAAACCTATCTACATCTTAATTGAAAGTGGCAGTACTCATAATTTCATAGATGAGAAAATGGCTTATAAGCTGGGATGTAAAATAGAACCTTCTAACACATTGATGGTGTCAGTAGCTGATGGAGGGAAACTTAAGGTGACAGCTGTGGTCAAAAAATGGAGATTGCAAAACTCTATTTTTCAAGCTGACTTCATGTTACTACCTCTCTCTTGTTGTGACATGGTGTTGGGCATTCAATGGTTAATTACACTGGGTAATATCATGTGGAATTTTAACAAGCTTACTATGGAATTTTAATATGAAGGTAAAAGACATGCATTGAGGGGGCAAAGCCATCAGCCATTAAATCTGCTAAACCACAATATGTAGAAAAGTCAGTGGGGAAAGGGTCTTACTTGACTATGATTCACATTTGTGAGACAATGTAACACAGGGGAAGGAGGAACAGAATCATGAATTGAATACCTTAACTACAAATACTCCATAACAGCCCAAAATTGTTCCTGTTGAGATAACTAGTCTTTTGGATGAATTCCATGAACTATTTGAAGAACCTACAGAATTAACTCCATTCAGACTTGGGCACAATCACCAAATAACACTTATTGAAAATGCTAATCCGGTTAGCAAAAAACCTTATAGATATCCTTTGTATCAAAGGGACATTATAGAAAATCTTGTGTCTGACATGTTGAAAGGTGGTATAATTCAAAACAGTAGTAGTCTGTATTCATCCCTAGTAGTCTTGATTGGGAAGAAAGATGGAACTTGGAGGATGTGTGTGGACTATAAGGAACTCAATAAATTGACAATTAAGGATAAATTCCCTATTCCATTGGTAGAAGACCTTATGGATGAACTTGCGAGTTCCATAGTCTTTTCTAAAATAGATTTGAGAGCAGGATACCATCAAGTTAGAATGGAACCCCAGGACATACACAAAACTGCCTTCAAAACCCACTTTGGCCATTATGAATATTTAGTCATGCCATTTGTGCTCACTAATGCTCCTTCAACATTTCAACATCTTATGAATACAGTATTCAAACCCTGTTTAAGGAAATTTGTACTAGTCTTTTTTGATGATATTCTAATATTCAACGTATCTATTGAAGCACATGTTTTGCATTTGAAAACTGTGTTCACCTTGATGAGGGATAATCAATTATTGGCAAAGAGAAGCAAATGCTTGTTTGCAGTAGCAACGGTTGAGTATTTGGGGCATTATATTTCAAAAGAATAAGTCACTACAGATTCTAATAAGTTAGAAGCAATCTATAGTTGGCCATTACCCACAAACATTAAACAGCTTAGGAGTTTTCTAGGATTGACTGGCTATTATAGAAGATTTGTGAAGAACTTTGAGGTAATTGCTAAGCCCTTAACTCAGTTATTAAAAAAAGATGGTTTTCATTGGAATGAGGAAGCTACCAATGCCTTTACTGCCCTTAAAACAGCCCTTACAACAGCACCAGTATTAGCATTTTTAGATTTTAATAAAGTGTTTGTGGTGGAAACTGATGCTAGTAGTGTGGGTATAAGAGTTGTCCTAATGTAGGAACATCATCCCATAGCATTTATCAGTAAGGCTCTAGGCACTAAACATCAAGGTCTTTCTATATATGAGAAAGAGTTGTTAGCTATTTTATTGGCAGTATGAAAATGGAAGCATTACTTGATGAGCAGGCACTTTGTTATTAAGACTGATCAAAGGAGTATTAAATACTTGTTAGATCAGAAATTGCACACTCAATTTCAACAAGGTTGGCTAGCTAAATTACTGGGTTTTGATTTTGAGCTTCACTATAAGCAAGGGAAAGAGAATGTTGCTGCTGATGCTCTCTCCCGGCTTCCTTCTTCTGTAATAACCCTTTTTGCATTGTATACAATTGGTTCTGAGTTGTTTCAAGCCATTCAAACTAGTTGGCAAATAGATTCTGATTTACAAAAATTATTTTTGAAGCTCCAGACTCAGTCTACACCCCACAAGCATTTTACTTGGACAAACAACCAGTTATGAAGAAAAGGCAGATTGGTGGTAGGTTGGGATATGGATCTTCGACAGAAAGTTTTAGCTTGGATGCATACATCCTCTGTAGGTGGCCATTCTGAACGTGATGCCACTATGCAAAGGCTTAAAGGTCTATTTTATTGGAAGGGGTTAATTAAGGATGTTCATAAATTCATTCGAGAATGTCACACTTGTCAAACTTTCAAAACTGATAATTCTACTTACCCGGGGCTGTTACAACCTCTCTCCATACCGACGGGAGTTTGGACTGATGTTACCATGGATTTTGTTGATGGGTTACCTTTATCTCAGGGAAAATCTATTATCATGGTTATTGTAGACCGGTTGTCCAAGGCCGTGCATTTTGTGGCTTTGTCTCATCCTTATATAGCGTTACAAGTAGCTCAAACTTTCATGGACCATTTTTACAAATTACATGGGTTACCTCAGGCCATCACTAGTGATCGAGACTTCATCTTTATCAGTGACTTTTGGTCCTCGCTGTTTGCTTGTCAGGGCGTGTGCTTGCAACTTTCCACTGTGTATCATCCTCAGACTGACGGGCAGTCTGAGGTGGTAAATCGTTGCTTGGAGACTTACCTCCGTTGCATGTATGGGAAGTTCCGCACACTTAGGCTCGTTGGTTGCCGTTAGCTAAGTATTGGTATAATACTACGTATCATTCGGCTACCCATCTTACTCCTTATAAAGTTGTTTATGGCCAAGCTCCACCGTTACATTTACCTTATCTTCCAGGTGAGTCATCAGTTGAGTTAGTTTATCAAAGTATGTCAAAATGAGAGGAAGTTATTCGCGTTTTGAAGTTTCATTTACACAGAGCTCAGACTAGAATGAAAAAACTAGCTGATAAAAGCCGAAGTGATAGACAATTCGTTGTTGGTACGTGAGTCTATCTCAAGTTACAACCATACCGCTAGTCGTCACTTGCTCCACGCGAATCACACAAATTGTCCCCTCGGTTTTACGGTCCTTCTCAAATTTTAGCTTGTGTGGGAGCTGTTGCCTATACTCTGAAACTTCCTGACACTGTTCACGTTCATGCTACTTTTCATGTTTCACAACTTAAGAAACATGTTGGCAATCTTCCCACTTCAACACATTTACCTACTACCTTGGCTGATGTAGGCAGTCAGTCAAAGCCCGAGACTATCCTGGATCGTCAAATGGTTAATCGGCAGGGTCGTGTGGCTACCAAGGTTTTGGTCAAATGGAAGAATCAGCCTGCTGAAGATGCTACTTGGGAGTATTTTCATGATCTTCGTCTTCAATTTCCTTTTTGGCACCCTTGAGGTCAAGGGTCAACTGAAATAGGGGGATTTGATACAGTTTAATGGGAAAAGTAGTTTTAACCGATTTTCATACAGTTAAAACCATTTTCATACAGTTAAAACTGTTAGTTCTATTAGAAGGAGGTAACGATGAGTTTAATGGGATGACGTCGTTTGAGCACTGATTGATTAAAGCTTTTGGGAAGAGAAGGGAATAGGATAAATAGATGTTCTGCAGTATCGGCAAGGGGTCTTTAAAAGTTGTAATACGTTTTTCCAATCTCACTCTTTGGTGTATCTCTCGGAATTCTTTTTGTAATAGAATTCCCTGGTCTAGCTCATCTTTCTCGAACTCTAGCAGTTCCTGGAAGTTGATTATCTGTAATTCTTGCTTCTGAGGTGTACTGAGATCAATTGTAGTTGTAATCGCTCTTTCATCAATAAAATCGTTGAGCTTTGTTAGTAAACTTTAATCCTGTAACAATTCCACTCAGGTCACAAAGGCTTTTGCCTATGAGAGGAAAATCTCCAATAGATCGCAGCCCTAGACAAGATAAACGTAGCACCCAGAGGACTTCTGCCAGCCATTATTATCTCAAGATTTATTTGGTGATCAAACTTGAGCCAAATAGAACAGCTTTAGGAGATTCCTAAGCTTTTGGAGAAGTCGAAAGATTAGGTGTAAATTCACTTTTAGAACCCCATAATTTCAATGTAAATTAACTATAACACAAAAAAAGCTTTTTGGCTTTCTTCTTTTTCTTTTTTAAAGAGACTAACAAAAGAGCCTAACAAAAGAGCCTAAGTGACTATTTAGCTATGCTATAAGATAAAAAAAGAATAAAAATATTTGATTGTTGGGCACCAAATTCTAGTATGTGCCCTATAGAACGCGGATCCCAACCTTTTCAGTTGGGATCATTTGCGCAAAAAGACAAAAAAAGTTTTTTTTTTTAAATTAAATTAGATCTGAACCATCCAAACATTTTTGGATAGTTTAGATTTGCATAAAAGAAGAAAATGATCCCAGCCGAAAAGGCTGGGATCCGGGTTCGTGCCATACACATTCTTTTTTTATCATTTATAAAAAATAGTTATTCAATTATAAAAAATGATTAATAACAAAAGAGGCGAGTACCTGTTTAGATAGGATATAAGAGAAAAAAATAAAAGAAAAATATTTTATTGGTGTGCACCAAATTCTCATATGTGCCCTATAAGGCACCAAATTTTTATTTGGTGCCATGTATTGTTCATTTATTTTTTTCATCATTTATAAAAAATAGTTATTCAATTGTAAAAGTGATGGATAACAAAAGAGCCAAAGTACCCGTTTAGATAGCTTATAAGAGAAAAAAAGAAAAGAAAAATATTTTATTGGTATGCACCAAATTTTTATTTGGTGCCATGCATTGTTCATTCATTCATTTTTTTTCTTTCTTATCACTTATAAAAATTAGTTATTTAGCTATCTAGGAATTTGGATCCCATGAAACACCATATGAGAATTTGGTGCGCTAATAAGCACTAACGAATCATTTTTTCAAAAAAGAACTACTTTTTTATTATCCATGTTTGACTAACAAAAAATAATACTTTTAAATTGTAAAATGTTATATATACTTTTGCTATGAAAAAGAAGCAAGCAACTAAAATTGTTTTCTTTAAAGCAAAACTTCATTTTTTAGACCAAAAAAATGCACTCCATAAATAAAAAATTTTATATATTGTCTCAAGTATTAATTAACATTACCAAAAGAGCTTATCAAAAACTTTAATCAAATACTAAACTTGTTTCTTTGTTATAATACTTTCTTTTTAAAATGATTATAAAAAAAATTAACGACTGGAACAAACATGCCCCAAAAAGCAATGTTATAGGGAAAGGAAACTTCCCTCGTATCATTCATAACAACTTATTTCTTTCTCAATGGCCACGAGAGTGATTTAGTTCAGTTTATTTGAGTGAAAAATAATTTTATAAAAAAGAGTTAATATAGATTTTAGTCCTTATAATTTCATTAAACTTTTATTTTAGTCCATATAATTTAATTTCGGTTAATTGAACTTTTATAATTTCAAAAACTTTTACTTTGATCATTATTATCAATTATTCAAGTAACATCATTAACTTAATATTTAACGTGACAGAAACAAAATCCACATAACAATCCTATGTGTCTTCATTTTTCATATAAGAAACCTCAACAGACCTTTCAAAACAACGTTGTTTTGAGCTGAACTTTGAAATCACCCCCTTCCCAATTGAAACCATTATGCATCTTCTTCATCCAAACCCATTCATCGTTTAAACCTTACGACGTCATATTGTGCATCTTCTTTGCTTTTGCTCCATTCAACTTTTCGAAGCTTTAATTTGTTCTTTATGTTTTTGGGAATTCCTTCTTCCTCGATTTTCTTATAATTTCATTGACATGCTTCGCGAAGTTCTTTTTGTTCTTTTTATGATAAGTACCTTTGAGGAATTTTATTAAATGAGTTATTTGAGTTCCCACTTCATATCTCATAACTGGAAACTAACAAAGTATACAAGAATACTTTTTATTTGGGAAGAAAGCCTATATTTGCAAATTAATTGATAATGAAGTTTCGAAAGTATACAACATTATCAAAATTAAGACAGTACAAGCGTCTGTTTGATTCTTTCAACCATGCCATATCATTAGTAATTGTGATGACAGAAAAAGTAGCTGGCTTTCTATGAAGTTGATTGTCTGCACTTTTTTGGAGGGCTCAAACTCTAATATTCATATTTTTTATTTGTTAGCAGGTTATAATTTTTCCTAAAACGTTTTTTTTTTTCCTTTTTGGTTTCTTAAACACTTTTCCCCATGGATGAGATTTGGTTGATGGACACAAGGATGGTGAGTTTTTCCAACTGTAAAGTTGTGTATTATGGGTGGTCCCTACTGAAACATTTAATAGAAGAGGTTTACTGAGCTTGAACTGAGGATCTTATCACAACCATATCAACAATGTTGAATTTGTAGTTGGGTTTCCACGAAACCACGGTGTGAGGGGCATGACGAAGAGTGGGTTTCAACAGGGTGTTTCAACAAAGATGTACAGCGGCGTCAATGAGGAAGGGGTGTTTCAAACCCCAGCCCAAAATAACGTTATTTTGAAGGGTGTTGTTTGATGTGAAAAATGAAACCATATGGTTACCATGTAAATATTTATTTGTCATGTCAAACATTAAATTAATGGTGTTAATTGAATAATTGATGACATGAAATGAATTAAAAAATTTTAAAACTATAAGGACTCAATTGATTGAAATTAAACTATAAGAATAAAAATAAAAGTTTAATAAAACCATAGGATTAAAATCTATATTTACCCAAAATATACTTTTGTTGTTTGAATTATAACATGATGAATTTTTTTGTTATTTGGTGAACTCAAAATATTTTCTTATCAGTTAAAACAAGATTAAGATAACTCCATTTAGGAATATTTAAAAATACTATATTTTATAGCAATGTCTTCTTAGATTTATCTTTTAGTAACAAGTAAAATCTCATAAGATCATTTTAAAATATGATTATTTTGTAAACACCAAAAAATAATATACTTAAAAAGATTTATATATTCATGTACAATAATTCTTTTAAAGCACTTATAATAACTTTTAAACTAATACATAACTTTTTGAAAAATAAATATCTTCAACTTATAGAAGATGTAATAATTTAAATTTTTATTAATATAATAAAACATTTTTTCAATAAATAAAAAAAGATTGGTTAAAATTATTATTTAAATATTAAAATGAATACATATTTAATTTAATAAAATTATAAAAAAAGAAACAAAAAGTTCAATGGCACAAAGCCACCTACGTCATTGTCAGAGAGAAATGCAGAAAGCAATTCCCCTGCCAATTTTGTAACATTTTTTATGATTAAGAAAACATTTTTTTATTAATTTTTTTAAAAATATATTAAAAAGTTAATAACTTCTTAAAATTATCATTTTTCATTAAAACAAATGGATCTTGAACTCTTTCCTCGTCAGCTTGCGTATGTGATCAACCAAAGAGCAACGGGGTGAATCTTTTGGGGAACCTTTGAGAGCAAACTGCACTGCCACCAGTGAATCAGCTTCAAGCCATAATTTCCGAAATCCTCTGCTCCAAGCAAGCTCTAGATCAGTGATCAAGCCCCATAGCTCTGCTACCGAACCACTACGTGTACCAATGTTCCAACAAAACCAAAGCAACCAACTTCCTATGTCGTCTCGGAGCA